>CM048051.1:3615000-3917500 GCA_026259375.1 Verasper variegatus
TGATTCATTTACAACAAAAACACCAAACTCGAAAAAACAACATTAATTGACTGTCAGTGATTAATTGTGTGTGGAAACAAAAGAAAAATAATTATAAAGGCAACTGTGTGTGGAAGCGTGTGCGCATTTCTACTGCTGTTTTCCTTTTGATACATCAACATATTTATATTTCTGCTAAGAGCTCATCTCCTCTATAAACAAAATCAACAGCACAATGACCACACAAGTTGTGTCAGAGACGCAAATATGAAAAACTGTGAATTTAAAATCACTTCATCTCACAACCTCTTCCTTATAAAGTATTAATCCTCAATTATTAGCCCGGATTTCTGAAATATCTAAACCTCTGCAGCACACGTCAGCCTATGAGTGATGTCCGTTATTAAAAAAAAAGATGTTTTCCACATTACAATAAAATTACGCTAGAAAATATAGAGTAATAACAAGAAAACACATTATCTTGTGATATTCAGTGTTTCAGGTTATAACATGGTAGTTTATTGCTATAACATAAAACATTTAACAGCCTTTGTTATAATGTGAGACGCTCGTTTAACAAAAGAACTCAGTGCAGAGATCGGATAAAAAATTGGAAATATAGCTGAGCGTTGGGAGGAATCTCTCCGAGCATGTTCTCGTCCAAAAAGGCGAGGAAACATCCCGAATAGGTCACAGCTCCGGCCCGTCGCGGAAAATTTGAAAAAGGTAGTCACAGGCGACTGACTACCTTTGCCATTCCTCCGCAGAAATGGACCACAGTTGTCATTTCTCCAAACATTAGTGTGACAAAATAGAAGGCAGACTGACATGGCCGCCGCCGCACTCAGCCTTTGCTATTTCTGCTCTGAAATGACCCTCCCTTGTCATCTTTCAGCACATTAGCGTGACAAAATGGAAAGGAGATTGAAGTGGCACCATCTGTGGGTGACAGAGGACGCAATGAATTGATTTCTACTGTCTGATGTGCTCTTTCACACCATGCTGCTTTTTTCTTCTTTTTTTAACACTACTGAGTGACAACGGAATATTTTAAGCTGGTCTATTTGCGTTTACATTTAGTTTTGAGGGTTTAAGGAAAAATAACTGAAAACCTATATTTGTGCAGGTTGTATATATATACACACAAACAAACAATCATTTGCTCCTCTCCACAAAACAAACAATACTCAGTGAACCACTTAATTCGAGCTGATTTGTAGCAGTGCTCCGATGCCGCCGAATGAATTTTGACCCCAACAGCTGGCAACCATCTAACCAGGCTGCACCCATGCCAAAGAGCGAGGAAGAGGAGATGCGGCGCTGCACTCAGAGTATGATTTGTAGGGTGCGTACTGTGTAAGGGGAGGATGGGCAATGAAACTTATTTATAGGCGCAATGTTACGATAACTGAAGGGGGAGAAAGAGAAAACGAGGCAGCAACGTCGAGGAGGAGGGAAAGAATTTCTCCATTTTCTGAGCCTCAAAGACAAAAAAACAAACAAACAGAGGAGACGAAGGATATTTATACATTTTTTGGTTTTATTTTGCCCAGTTTCTTTGCCTCACTTCCCCAGAAAATGTGTTCATGGATAAAGTAGCTTTTTCTGGTTTCTGGAATCGGCATTTAACCGATTAGATTGAGAATTAATGCAAAAATGAGCAGAGTCTTCATTACAATCAACAAAAAGGTCTTTAGACTTTAGTCTCCTTAAGACTTCAGAGTGTAAACTTTAGAGAAGCCTGGCTCTGATTTACTGTACAACAAACATGACCTATATGGGGTATAATGGTGTTATATGGCTTTACAGACGCACTAATAGACCTCTCTAAGCCTCAATTATAGACCAATCATTCTGCTGTGGGAGGGAATATAATGCATGTTGAGAAAACCACCGTCCTCCGCTCGCATTGTTCAACGGGTCAGAGTTGACGAGGAGGATTTACAGTGACGGGAACATGCTGAGTTGCTCCGTAGGCGGTGGCAAGGGAAAGCATTGTCCCGGGTTTTAATCTTCAAGGTCTGATCTTTGTCTACTGAACTCATAAGGTTCCTTTGTGTTCACAAATTCAACATAATAGCCCCAGATTGTGAATCACCTTCGCAAATGTGTAATTTGGGGCCATACAAAGACAATTGACTAGATAACTTAATATCTAAAATTTAAAAGTTGAATAGACTTTGTTGAATAAAGCCCGAGGAGCTCGTCAGTGGCGACAGGAGAAAGGTGTGTTCGCCTGTTTTTGCAACTTCCCGAAATACACACTTCACACAGCGATTCGAGCAGAAACACGCAGAGGTGAGGAAGTACACACGAGTCTATATTGTTTGTGTTATAGTGTGAAATTGTGCCCATTTGTACAATTTACCCAACGCAACATGTGTCCTTTCCCCTTCATGCGTCACTGGACGAATGGATTCATGTGTTTAATAACTGTAAAGCATTGTAAGTTATGTGAGCTTGTGTCACTTTGGGTTATTTTCATAATAGCTTTACTTCCGAGGCTCCGCACACGAGTGTAGCCGCAGGGCTGCACAGTGAAAGCATCTCACTTCGCATCTGTGGCTAAAAATAGGCCAAGATGGGAGCAAACCATGACATAAGCTTTACAAAATTCTGCCCAAGAAGCATCTTTTCTTTTTTTTTTTTGCAAAAAGGTTGATGAATAATCTACGAATGCCGTCCTCTCCCCTCCCAAAACAAAAAGTCACATGGGCCAGAAGAGCAGCTTCCAAAGTGGAATCCACTGTGGCTCAACAGACGTTTTTTATATATATCGGTGTAAATATAATTCATATGGTTTAAGTGTGAAAGTGACTTTATTTGGCTGCAGCAGATACAAATAACGCAAATTCACTGAGCTACGCTTTTGCAGATCGTAGAAAACGTTCAAATGCAGCTTGTCATTTTTAGCCAGTTCTAGTCTATAGTTTTATTTTATTGATGAATCAACATTTAATTAACAACCAGTATTAAAAGGACTCAAATAAAACGATTTAAAATATAATAATTCTATTTGCTCGTCAATATCTTCTCATTTCCGTTTTTTTTAAAAAGGAATTACCGAATACTTTATAAATTTTTAATTTTATCCCATAAGTACCTGCATAGTTTATTGGGGGAAAAAGGTTCTGAGCTGACAACTTTAATAATTCCGTTCCTGATCAGTTATGGACGGATAACAACCATGTCACCTCAGGTAAACACTTTCAAAAAGGTCAGGAGCCTGTTTCCAAACTTTACGGCTATACTGCAGATATATTATACATATCATCATAACTGGCAACTCCAAGACAAAATGTTAAGATAAGCCCAGACGCCGCAATATGGAGAGAAGTAGATGATCCCGGCGTGTCAGGTCAACTTTGAAATGCCAGACAACCAATCAATACACAGACAGTTTGCCAGACTAGCAGCTTCTCATCCTCCCAAAAAAAAAATATATATATATATTCTTCTGCGGATTAACTGCTCCTTCACCCATTTTCATTTTCAGTCAAGAAGGTATTAATCTGACAGCCAAGTGAAGCCCAACAAATACTACACACTTCAAAGCGGCAGGAACTGCTTTGGAAAAAAGCGGGCAGGTTCAAACATTTCTTTTCATTTCTATTTTCAGTCAGAGACACACACACCCTGCCCATGGTGTTTTCATACAACTTTCAGTAAACCCTCAAATGTAGAGCCGCTTATTGATGTTCCCGCTGACAATTTTAGCTCGTTTAAATTTGGATCCGCTGCTTAAGTGTCATATTTTAGAGCAGGTGAAGCTTTGTGTTATTTTAAAAAAAGCCATTACACCTAAATACGCCGCATGTCATCAGGGTGTCACCTTCGCGTCATTGTCGTTGCGCCAGTTGTGTCTCCGTCTGCTTCACTTAGTGATGTCCTATGTCCTCAGAGAAAGTCTCTCACCTCCCACACAGCAAAGTGGCTTTTTGGCTGCACTGGATTTAGTTAGCGGATAATCAGGAAACATTACTTATTAGGAGCTGGGGCTCAGGAAAAACCCATGGAGAAATCAGAACTGCGCGCACACACACACAAACACAAACACAAACACAAACACAAACACACACACCCAGAGAGCTTGTAATGGATGGACGAACAACAATTTCAGCAAAGCAGCTTGTCTTGAGGTCAAACAGGAAAGAGCCATGACCTGTCAAAGAGGCCTGGGTTCCGAGTGTTGTTCGTACAATAAAGCTGCGCGGGGCGCATGGTGAGCAGGCACTTTGCTTTCGCTCCCTTCGGTGGACAAATTGGTATCTGTGGCTCCCGCGGGATGTGATTTCTCCCTGAGTGCTTGTTGGATGTGAGTGCCGGAGGGCGGGTCTACACAGGAGGAACGTGGCTTTTTGATGGTTCCAATGTGAAACAGAAACACAGCACAGAGGCAACTCTCCTTCAGTGCTCGTCTGTGGGCGAAGAAAAAGACAAGCTACACAACTAAATCTGCAGCTTTCAGTCGTAAGAGTCTGGGCCTTTTCTGTTCATTTTAAGTGATTTATTTAAAGTATTCATAATCTCTGAATGATAGTGCGTGTCACATGGGGACACGCAGAGTGAACTGGATTAGAAGTCCGTCAGATCTGAGGCTGATGAAGAGCAGGGGCCTGGTTTGTCCTGCTTGCTGAAACTGGTATTTCCAGAGCCTGAATTGTTCTGGGAAATACACAAAACCACATTTACACCTATTTAAAGTATATTTTACATTAGAATCATTTGTTGTTGATTTATTATTTATGGAGGAGGTGATGAGTTCATTACCCACCTGTCTGTTGGTCAGGTGGTTGGTTTGATTGACAGCAGGATTGAAGGATGAAGAACAAACCCAATAAACTACATCACAGGGGTTTTATTTCACTTTCTTAAACATTGCAAGATAAAGCGTTTTCTATACATTTTCAACAATTTCCAAAGAAATGGATCTTTTTGGAAAACAAAACGAAGAACAGGGGATTGATATCCATGAGTGTGACCAATTAAAAATATGATTTAAATGGGGTTTGATGAGGGAGCTGTTGGGCTTGCGCGGAGACAGGTGCTCAGAATTATCCAAAAACTGCTGATCAATCGATTTCCATGAGATTTTTGTGGATTGGTGGGTTATGACCTAAGGAAGAATCCATCAGATTTCATAGAGAAGATCCAGGAATTCTTTTCACTTTCTCTGAATATAGCGAGATAGGATATTAGCCTTGGTGAACTTATGATGCTCTGCTCACAATTCTAGTTCCCTACTGTAATGTTTTCAGTTTGTTCCAATACTTCTGGTTCCTTCTGTTAAATGTCCATGTATCCACTGTGTATAAGATAACGTCTCTGTTGTAGGAGAGAAGGTCAAGTTAAGATATACAGTAAAATCCTGGTAAAAACACAATGCTCCACATTCACAGCCAAAACGGAAGGCCAAACCGCAGAGAGCCTTGGCTTCCAGCAGAAAGCAGCACAAACATGCACAGCATTGAACCACAGGTGCTTTGTGAAGTGAGGAAAACCCTGAGATCACAACAAACATCTTTATTCATCATAGTCGAGAGCAGAGGCTGGAAACTCATTTCTGGAGCTGACAAACTCCTAAACATCATCCACTGTCTATTCAATTACTGGATGGGAAACATTATTATCCATTGTCACACCCACGATCTCGGCTCTATGTTTTGATAAGTTACAGCAACATGAACAACACAATGTAGGCAACAGAATCTACTTGATGCTTAGAAGTCTTCTTTAAGTTACTGTGGTACATTTAAAAAAACAGTGTGCTGTAATATAAATAGTACTTGTACTATACACACACACACACACATAATGTGGAAGTGAAATCTAACCGTCTATGCAGAACACAAACAGAACTGTGAGCAACACAGTGAACGATCACATGGCAGGTTCACCAGGGGGCGGATGTTCTGGAGGTTAACCAGAATATTAAGACACAAATACAATTACACTTGCAATAGCTCAGTGTCCATCAGAGATTAAGAAACAACAGCCCGAGCCAACTGGATTTATACCAAAAAACAATATATCTGCGGATATATATGATAAAAGAAATGGCAGTGATTCCATAGATGCTGTCATCAAAAACTTATAACAAAACAAAATTTGAACTATCAAAATGAACTGTAAATAAAAATAAAATACAAATATTACCATGTATGTAATATATAGATTTGATACATAAAAGGTGTTTCACATTCTGTAAAATTAAAGTTTTCATTAGTGTATATCAGTAAACGTGCGTCTGTGAAAGGCTACGTCAGGTTGTTTTTGGCAAACCAATCAAATCGGTCAGGCTCTGAAAAGAAACATATCAGATTTCTGCCCTGAAGAATAATTGTGAAACATTAACTCTGGAGGCTATTGTTTGTTAATAAGTTCACTTTTCACACAAAAGAGAACCTGATGGTGACACTGAACGAGACTAAGTGGAACTTCACAGCTCCGCAATCTAGGATTTCTGAATAAGGGCCCCCATTGTTCCCGGGAGCAGGTAAGATTCTCCTCCGCAACGTCCAACTAGGACACAAAGAAAATGAGACGGTGCATCACTGTGGAGCGGGTTGTCTGGCATCGGTGCAGAAAATATCAGTCAAGACACAGCTACAATGGAGGAGACAAAAGGACGAGAGCGGAGCACAGTGGGGAGACGTGATCCGGTTCCACGGCCGACAGTGCCGCCGCCTGAAGGGCCTCATCAGGAGCAAATGTAATACAAGCTGGAGTGTTATGTAAAATGAAAGATGGGAGAACCCGGATCACTCAGGCCTACTGTGCTCCAATTGCTGATGCATACCTGTATTGTATTCAGAGGGGCATTCATTTCCCCTCCGATGATTACAACGGAACACCAGCTGTATTGTTTATTTGGTTGAAAGCACAAATGATATGCATTGATTCCTTATTCATTCATTGTTGAACTCAGCATTGTATCTATGAATGCGGGCAAAAGGGGCCCAATTACAGCGAGCGATGCCTCCCTGCGACTCGACGGCGCAGCGAGATGATAAAGGCCTCAAACTGGGAGGAAAGGAGCAATCAAAGGCCACTTGTTGTCTTTTGTAAATTCAAAAAGCGGAATGGAAAAACATTTTTCTCGCTGTGAATGACAATGGTTCGCTTGGGACTTCAGATTAGATTATTAAACCGTTAGCATTTTATTAGGGCTTCCCAACCGTTAGGAGGTGATGCATTGTCACAGAAGCCACCGCGCTATGGATGAGAGGAATGGTCGACATATGCATAAATGATCCACGAATACATTATACAGTTAGATAAATTACACATTTTATCAGATTTTTTATGCACACTCATCATAATGATCTAAGGTTTTTTAAAAAACAAAGAAAATCAATATAATTTTACACGTCACAGAACCTGGCAGCATCTGTGACGCCTGAACGTTCAGTAACCTCTGATGGACAAACACACACTGACCCTGAGCCGACCCCTTAAGAAAACATCCTCATATCAGGTGTGTGTGTGTGTGTGTGTGTGTGTGTGTGTGTGTGTGTGTGTGTGTGTGTGTGTGTGTGTGTGTGTGTGTGTGTGTACTGTCACACACCCACAGTAAATTGGAAGCTGGACAAAACAGACAAAAACAAACCACTTCATCCACCTGATAAATGTGATGCTGAAAGTTTTCTTTTTAGCAATAATAACCATTTTTAGTTCCCTTTTATTTCCGTTCGTTTGTATTGAACCAAATGAAGCTCCACATTTCCTGCAGGGTTTTTCACATTAAAAGGCCGATCAGAGATTTAAACCCATTAGCCTCATTGATGTGATCGAAAGGAAGAGATTTTAAAGAGTCATCCAAAAACTGCAAAGTAGAAACAATATGTTTGCTAGGAACTGAGCAGCCGAGTATCAAAGTATGGCGTGAAGTTAACAGGTAAAGTGTTTCGAATAAATCGGGTTTATATCGACCAAGAAACAATGAGAATAAAAACACTACTAAAACAAGCATGTTTTCAACCAGCAGCAGGAAAAAAATCCCACAGGGGTTCAATTCTCAGAGAAACGCAGACACGTTTCTCTGCGTGGACTGAACTCATTTCCATTTTTCTTTCATGGTTTCCAGCGACGCAGCCACCACTTCACATTTGTGTCTGTTTATTTGTGTGATCATATCCCGCCTGTGATTCAGTTTGTGTTGTATCCCAGTTGTCGACGTTTGGTCCGGATTTCCTCCACATGTCAGACACTCGGGACAGATCCTCTCGCCTGAGGCGGCGCTCTCATGCTGCCACGGCTCCTCCTTGTGCTCCACGATAAAAAAGGGCCAGACGTTTGTGTCATCGTTTCTCCACAAGCGAGAAGCAACACCTTTCAATTTTACTGTAGATGCTGCAACGTTGTGTTTCCAGGTGACAGCACTGCTGATGAAATACCAATCCCCAACACACCAATCTCACTTAATGAGATTTTATTTAACTTTTTAAAAGTTAGATCAGGCAGCACTTTGGTTTCTTTTTTACATTGTCAGACGGCAAGAAATTGAATTGGAGCCCAGCTGCTGCCAGAGTTTCCAAATAACGTCTGACCCCACAGAACAAACAGAGTTCTGGTCGACAGTGTCACTGAAGTGCAACGTGAGCTGCTCTGTGTCGTGACGTGAGGGACGACCAGGGTGATTTGTTCCCTGATGAGAGAAGTGACGAGAGGGAAATATCACAGAGAGGATGTGTTAAAGTCCCTTTTTTCATTTAGCACTAATATTACTAGAACTGGAGTTTGTTCTCATTTGCTTGAAATGACCTGTGGTTTAAAAGCATTTACTCATTAATGATGTATGAACAGAACAGGTGACAGTGCTACAGTCTCCTGCACATGTCACAATTCCTCTTAAAAGCCAAATGTAGTTAATGTCAAAAATACAGGTTTATATAAATATATACTGGAGCCCGACTGATAAATCCATAAAAATTTGCATATTGATGTTGGTTTACCTTTTATTTTACAGAATAAACTATGCAGAAAAGATCTGCATTTACATTTTACATTTAAAAATATGTATTTTCTCTTCTTTCCAGTTCTATGCATTAGGCTTTATTTGTGTTTTCTGTTTACTTATGGTTATGTATAATACATTCTATGATTAAACTCTAAAATATAAAACCTCAAATTGATAAAGACATCCTAGGAATCGTTGCAATTTTTTTCCTGATGTATATATCCACAAATATATGAGCATTGACTCCCTAAAATCGGAATCAGCTCCCAATAATCCTTATATCTGTCGTCTTCAAGCAAGAGGGATCGTGGGTCAACAACTGTTTTTCAACCTGATCAACACGAACCGTGAGAAGTAAACAGACATTTAACTGTAATATTTGCAGTTCGCACCTTTAAATTTAAATTAGCAGGTAACGTTCAGCCGGTCATGGCATTAAACCCTGAATTAATGCATCACAGTCGTCGGACGCTTGAGGACTGAAGACTCACTCTCCCTCTGTTTTCCAGTGATTTACTGATTCCTTTAACTCAACAGCATTTGTTTTTTTAGTTCAGAGAAGCTCCAGGACCCAGCAGACAAGACCCCTAACAAGTGATGTTCACAGAGTTTCTGCATTCACCTCAGTGGCCTTTTTGTACATCACCATTATGCAAATACAGTCATAAATATTCAAATATCAGTTGAATTCGACTCATTTCACTTGTTTAATAGCACAGCTTGGTCTAATTTCGACACCCGGGCCAGTAGGACTCCTTTCAGAAGTGGCAGATTGCTGCTGTTCTGCCTCCATCCCGCCCCCCCTCCCCACCACCACCACCACCCAACCTCCCAGGAGATTTGGAATCGGAGCATGCTTACTTGACATCCCATCAGTCGACGGATCACTAACAAGTAGGCCATAAACCTTCTTTTCCCTTTGATTACACTAAGTACACTAAGTGCACAGAGGGCCAGATGCGACCCAGCCCAGTCATCTGTTGGCCTGCCAGCAGACTCACTATAGGCCGGGGCGGGCAACAGGCGGAGGGGGGGGGGGGGTCACCAGGGGTCCACTCCCATCAGGAGTATAACCATTGTTCTTCGTTACAGCTGGGGAAAGCTGCTGGGGGGGGGGGGGGGGTACAGACGCAGAAACAAGTCCATTTCCACACCTGTTCTCCATCACCAGGACTCCTACCAGCTTGTCTCAGGGAATCAACAAACACACGGTCTCTTTGTTTCTGAACCTGCCCATTGTCCAGGTCTTGTGCCAGTTCAAGCAGAAACAGCAAATTATCAATAAAACTCCTGATATAAACCGTACAAGACAAATAACAACATATTACTATAGGGCAGAAAGACCCCCAATTAAAAACGGCTGCCCCATCAGCAGTAATAGAGCTCAGTAACAAACACACTGTGCAGAGGGAGAAGAAAATAGTTTATGTTTTTGATTCAATAGGTGTTTAGAGTAGTAAACTTTTATGTAACACGGCTGTTTGCTGAGCAAATTGCAGTGATTTCTTTCGCAGATGATGGAGTTTAATTTAATTACCGTTAGATGTTTGTTGGTATTAGCTCCAGCACCCGAGGCTACGTCCACACAAATACTTTTTTATTTTAAATGCATCACTTGTTGTACATTTATACCGGACTAGTTTACTTTAGGGAACATCACAAGCCACATTTTCATAGGACAATTAAAAACTAGCCCAGACGCCCAGATCGGCCTCCTGATTGGTTCCGCTGAGTCACGACCATCGTCAAACTCAAACCTTTATTTTGATCTCAAACGACACAGCTTGAAACTCCAAGGTTATAAGGCAAGTTCAGAACTCTTTTCACAGACAGACAGACAGAGAGCTATAAACGCTGGTGTGAATATTAAAGTCATTAACAGTGGGACTGCTTCGTACACTGCAGTCACCAGCGTGCACTATGCAGGCAACGCAGGTAATGCTACAGTCATCCCTGAACACTCAGGAGTGGATATTGGACAGTGGTACTAAAGCTTAAACACTTAACACTATTAAAAGTAAAGTAATGGATAAATACACTCAACATTTAATAGTTTCATTTCATATTATACTACCAAGAGAAGCATGAATGACTAATTTAGTACGCTATTAATAAGTCCTCCTGGCATGTCTTCTTAATGAAGTACCAGACCAGATCTGAATCTGTGCACGAGTGGAGGGATTTGTATTTCAAGGTTTGCTGAATACGTTTGGGTTTGGACTGTTGGTCCAAAGAAAACAAGAAACGTGACAATGTTGCTTTGGGCTCTCAGAGGATTTTTATTTTCATTATTTTTCCAGATGAATTTTGTGAAATAAATTAAACATTAGTTCCAGCCTTAATTATAATCTTTTCAGCTTCAGGGTTTCACACCGAAAAGATGACTGAAATGTTTGATTATACAACAGGTATGACATTTTAAAAACCTGCATTTTATCCACTATTTACAAAAGTTGTAAAACTATAGCAAAACTTTCTGATTTGTTTGGAATATTTTCTATAGTTTTATTAAATACATTCTCGCCCAAATGACCAAGTATTTGAGGATCAGAAGAAGTGAAGCGGTTGTTCTTCTTCTGAGTGAGCACCAGGCTGGTCTGTTATACTGAAGTTCGGAGATGTTATGACCAATACCCAAACCATTTTTTGTTATTTATTAACAAGAGACGACAGTTTGATGACCTTAAAACACACAAACGTCCCCAAACGTGCTTCCAAGACTCCAAAGATCACCCGATTCTGGACATGGAAGCCCAATGACTTTGCTTACAACACTTGCTCCATGACTGATGAATAAAACTAATGCTTTCATTTAGAAAATCTGGCTTTTGCATTCTCATCTCATCCCTAAAGACCAGCGAACACATCAGGCATTAAAATGGGTCAAGTAATACTATAGACAGATAGAAGGGGTGGATGTAAACAATCGTATCTGAGAGCTATTATGCTATTTAAGGCAAAAAAAATAAATAAAATACAGCCTTTTGATGGAATAAAAGAAAAAAGAATCACATTCAGGGACACTAGCATAGATTTTCTATTGAGGTACTTTTCTCGTAGTGATGTCAAACGGTATCTGAATAATCCTTCATCCAATCATCACCTCAAGGCCGTAAAGATGTCAGTTCACTGAGCCCTTCAGCTTCGAGTAATAATCAGCGGCGCCGCAGTAAATAAAATAATAAGCTGTGAACTCAGGCCAGCAACAGCAACAGCCAACCTACAGAAAATAGATGTTTTCAGCTGTGCATTAACTTCGGCTTTATACCCCCATAACGAAAAGTAAATAATCCTTTGATAAGATATGCAGCAGGCTGCATGCCGGGCTACAAAGGTGAGACGACAATGGCGCGAGAAAAATAGATGGATTAACACTTGTTGTACCACAGAGTAATAGGTTCCAATGGGATCTACTTACTCCTGTCTATCTTCTGAAGAAAGCTGTTATTTGCATGCAGAAAACAAGCAAAAGAGAAAATCTGACTGCCCTTCACTGGGAAATATGCTGGATTCCCTCGCCAAGCTTAAATCTGTGCAAAAGACATAACAAGCTTTTATCCACTGCAGCATCAAACATTGATAGGAAACATAAACCAGCATCCAAGATCAAACACCGAGGACGCACGTAAACCGGGGGAAAGAAACAGCCATACACTCGACATACCGAGATTTATGAATTTGTCATGTAAACATGGCATTAAAACATTTTCTTGCCGCAGTCTCACACAGTCTCTGCCCTCACCTGCATTATCACGTCATTACATAACGCCAGAAAAATGAAAGCAGACGCTCCTTGCTTCACCTGGTAGGTTGCCCAACCAAAGTTTTCAAGTCTCAGCTCGCTGGTGGTCACAGCGTGCTGCGTTAGCACTCTAATAACAGCTGTAATGCCTCTGGTCTTCTACCTGTAAGTTCTGCATTACCATTGGACTTGCAAAAATGTTTCTATTAAAAAACCTGAAGGAAGGTGCATAAAAACAGCTTAATGACACATTTAAATAATATACCACCACGCATACATTACAACAGGATTCAAGATGTGCCTGCGTAGCTTTTTCTATCATTTTAGGCTCGATATTTCAGGGTTTAATATTAAATTTCAGAATAAATAGCTTAAAAGAAAACACAAATACAACCAAGACAATAAACACAAGCGTGCATTTTTTCTGCATTATTTATTTTTGTTAAGTAAAACATGAAGTATTGGCAATCATAAACGTTGATATCGTGTCTGATATCGGTCGAGAGCATCAGTATCAGTCAGGCTCTAATATCGATCACCTTGTGTTTTGTGTTCTCTCCAGTGACCACAGTACAAACCTTTACCTTCCATTACAGAACAACCACCAGAGCCACTTGCCTTTTATCTGAATGCACAATGTGGGTATGAAGGAATCCAACCCTCGTGCACGGTTAGTTTCCCACTCGCTGTTTGAAATATTCCTCATGTATACACACAACCAGCGATTTGACAAAACCATCCCACATCGACTCACTTCCAAAGGCTGAACGTCATCTCGGTGGACGGACACTATATCCACAGCGAGCCCTCTGAAACAAGAGCGATGCAGGCAAACGTACTGAACTGTGAATGGTTCCTTATAAATCCATTTAATTTGGAGCACTTGTGTGATATGATGACAGTATGAGGTGGGCCTGTGTGTGTGTGTGTGCCAAAATGGAACTTACAGTTAGGCAGAAATTAATTAACACTGCCTCTCTTCTCTCCTGACTGCACAGCAATTCATACCCCCCGACCGCACTAACCAACTTCCCATTTATTTCATATAAACAATGCCTGCCCAGCACAATGTAAGCCTATGTACTGTGCGCTACAGGTAAATAATTGATGTGCGTTGTGCAGGCACACTGAGCTTTGTTTGAAATCAGTGGAGCCATCTCCATGAAGGTAGAGCAACACTGCCCATCGTCCAGAGAACAGCCGAGCCTTGTTTGGTTAGCTGTAGCTTCACAGGACACTTTAACTGGCTTGCATGGAGGCAAGGAGGGGAAAAAACCGTGCCTCCATTTTAATGGATGAAACGTTGTAATGGATTAAGCCTGGTGGATAATCCACAATGTGACAAACGTGGACATCTGCCTCCCCTGTCACTCTCACAATTAGAGGCTCTAACTCAGCATAAAAACGGTTTCTATTCCCTGCGAGCAGCAGCTTTGCACTGGGTAACTTTGAGGTTTGGGATCGTTGAAGAAAGCAGCCATGAGAAGCGGTGGGGAAACTCAGCAGAGGAACCTATACTTTTCTACCCAGTTATGTAATTGCGTTGGAACGCGTGGTGAGGGGGCTTCGCGGGGGCTGTTTCTACATCTTTATCGTATCAGTGTGGACAAAGCGAAACAAGCCCAGAAACGCAACGAGCAGTTCTCACGTGGTTTTAACATCTGCACAGAAAAAAAGAGCAAGATCAAAAGGGAACTGTGACTTCAGATAACGGCAATAAGCAGCAGTGCTACACGCTCCATCCCGCCTCAGTGCGGTAAATAAGCGTCTCTGTGTGTGTGTGCGTGTGTGTGCGTGCGTTCCGCATCCTCCAACTCGCCAACATCACTCTCAACATCTATCAAAGCAAAAGCGTGAAAACAAGATGCATGCGCACAGTCGCAGTTTCCACCGCACCGGCTGCATCTCCAGCCCGACTACACCCGAGCGAACCTTTTAGATGTTGCAATGATGCTGCTGCAAATCCAGTCACGATAAATTATGGTGGAGACACAGCCCGGGTCTCCTTTGAGAATCAGTGCAACTGAATCTTCAACCGTGTGCCGGCAGACGTACGTTTGTGTGACAAGGAAGAGAAAAACACGAGGCGAATCACCGCGTTGTGCTTTTAACTTCGGCTTACATTAGAAAACACAGAGAGGCCCATGAATTGCTGAAATTCCTACTTTTACAACGGGTTCGCCCGCGTTTCTAATCGTCTCCGCGGGATGACCCGTAGCGAACGAATTCCGAAAAAAACTGACATAAAACGGGAAATAAATGCTTGTTCTTACGAGATCTTACCGCCGAATAGTTACAATAGCACAGTATCACAATTTAACGTTAAGTTATGTTCTTCTTCGTGGGATTTACTGCCGCTGAGGGATCAGCTCAAAATCAGCATATTCCTAAAGGGAGTTCGCTGCGGCGCTTCCTCAGCCCGCACGCTGCCGTTGCACTTTAACGCATCGTTGTTTCCCCGTGATTTACAGCAGCGTTGGCTCAGTTTTAGGACCCGTGCTGCAAAAGTAACCCAGCCAGAGGAGAAACCGCACAAACACCGACACACGCGGGTCCAATACGTGTCTCCACGTCCCCCATACGTGCGACAAAAAGACCAAACACAACATTTCAGAGTTGCCAGCTGTGTGGCGATGGGTGCGCGGACTAAAGTCGTGTGTTCCCCGGGCAGCGGATCAGAAAACAGCCCGTGTGCGAGCTCCGCGCGGCGCCAACACGCATCGCCCCTCTCTCCGTCCAACTTTACGCACACTTGGCGCTTTCTTTCTCGCTCCTTCGGCGCCATGCGTCCGAGTGTGTTGCGCTGCGCACGGTCTGAGAAACGCTCGGTCCTCAGTACGCGGCTGTGCAGAAAGAGCAGTAAAACCCCACTCCTCATCCTTCCATGTCTGCATTCAAACGCAATCTGCGGGAGAGAGGGGGGGGGGGTGGTGGAGAAGTGCGTGATCCGTGCGCACACGACTAAAAGCGGGGGGAAAAGTCCTACCTTTGTGCGGGGCCGCTTGGAAGAGGAATAAAAAGAGAATAGTCGCCAGAGAGCCGCTGCCAGCGTTCGCCATGTTGGACACCTGCTTCAGTATGGCAGAGAGAGGCTGCTTCACCTCCAGCTACAACGGGAGTCACTTAATGAGATGCAGGGGAGGGAGGGGGCAGTTTACCATATTCATCTCAGCAACAGTTTTTATTAAAAAGGATCACCGTGCTCGTGATATGGGTCTTTTGATCCAGCTCTCTGTGTTTTTAGTGAGAATGAAAACAACTCAGTTTTTTTAATTCTGCTGCAGGAGGTTGGGGGGGGCGGGGGGGGGGGGGGGGGACGCTGTGTGTGTGTGGTGTTATTGGACGGGTCCCTTTAATGTCACAGAAGACGTTAACATCAAAAAAATCTAGACATTTCAAATACGTTTCTATTCCATCATTTTCAATTTATGTTTTGAACTAATTAATTCAGCCACCTGTAGCATGCAATACACGAGCAGGGCCGCACATAGGATTTCTGTGAGCCCCCATGGCCCCCAACCTCCAAAAGCGGCTTCCTGACATGCACTGATCTTCGGAGGGGCTGTTTTGAAAGTAAATGTAAATGTTAATGAGAGCGTAGAAGTGACTGGGTGGGTGGGGGGGGTTGATGATGTTTCTAACGTGACAACACAAAAGCAAGAAAAGCGGTTTCACACACGTAGAAGACGACAACTGAGATGTCAAGAGAGTTTCTGGTGATGAGGGCTGACGCTGATGTCGACGTACTGCAGCAGAATTTATACGTAATGTCGTGCTTTGTCTATTTTACTCTAAATTGAAACATAATTCAAATATTTCTTGATTTACCTAAATTGTAACGACAAACGAGCACAGGCTAGTTTAATGATTTAATCTGTGAGCCCCCTAGTGGCGATGTGGACCATAGTGGCTGCTAATGGTCTGACTAAACAATACAGACTTTGTTATCTTCTCACATGTGTACTCAGGTTGACTCTACAGCATATTGTGTCCTGTGTCACAACATCTTTAAATGTTTAAGATTATAAGTAAATAAGGTAAACAGCCACATATACACTCAGAGACACAGTCAACACCCAAACAGATGACAGTGGTGGTTGTAGGAGGTGGTGCTGCCCCCTGATCTATTTCAGTTGTTGAGGTTGGAGTAGAAACTGTTGCTGGTAGACAATCCTCATTTTGACAACATGACAACAATAAGACTAACATACATTTTAGTTTGTTTTCACAGTCAGTGCCTCTTTCTTCAGGGGGGGAGTTCATTCCACAGAAGGAAAACATTCTGGTGCCAGCTGCTCAAAATGTTTAATCTGGATCATCATGATCCAGATTAGCAAATCCCATGTTTTGCTATCCAGGAGTAATCCATTACCAAATACCCCAAATATGACATTTGTGAATAGGACTGCATATCACACAGTGGAGGTAGAATAACAGGTCATATAACAGTGGGGGGTCCACTCAGGAACAACAACACAGACAGCAACTGAGAACCTAAATGTTCTGAGGAGGTTCTTTACGTGACTGAAGTGGAACCACAAGGTTCATGTGACATAATAAAACACAACCAGACCTAATAATGATATTTATGATGCACATGAGCCTGTGTAACACTTAGAACACGAATGAGGGATGAAGTGACTGTCAATCTACAGTGATAGATAACATTTTAAATCTTTATTATTTTATTTAATATTCTTTTATGGATACTCTACAGCGCTGAAAGGCTTGATATTTGGCCAAATATCTACTTTATCTGTATTTATTTTTCTATTATTTATTTTAATATGTATTGTTTGTTTCTGGCTCAAACTGTCCTACAATGAAAATAAAGGTTTTCAGTTCATTTATATTCTATTTTACCACATTTTGCTGGGATCAGAATAAAAGTGGTTTTACAAAAAAGTTTAAAATAATCCATCGTAAAACTTTGACCCAGATCCAAGACTGGATCGTGTGAGGTAATCTGCTTTAAATGGTTTTCAAGATTGGATCCAGTCCGATTACTGCTGAACAACTGGACCCTGGACGCTACGATAACCACTGTCCCGATAGCTGAGGATAAGAGGAGTTACATGATGGATGATGAGAGCACATATGTTTTATGACACTTAAAATTGAAGTGTGGGTGGAATTTCCAGCCATAAAAGAGAACATTGTCATTTGTGGCAATATTCTATAGATAATAATTTTCTACGAAGGCTGAAAACATAGCAGGAATGTGTGGAGGACATCAAGTCTTATCAAAATAGATAATCATTGTAGTCTCTTATAAATATACATTCACCCATTGAAACAGAATGTCATTAATAAACAATCCACCTTGTATATGGAAATGTTTTAAATTGTCGGGTAAGGTAATAACCGGCGTGAGTGGTGAAGGAATGTGGGACGTGAGGGGTTCGGGGGGTTGGAAGAAATGGGGGGTCAAGCAGGAGAGCATGAACAGAGGTCTTGAATGGAGATTAATGACAGGCAAAGGCTAGAAGGTGTTGTAGAAAGAAACCCAAGGAGGACGACTCGGGTTGGGGGCAACTTCTTGATGAGGCTTTGCAGCTTCACCCCTGTGGTTTGAGTAATAAAAGAGAAGGAGGCACGGAAGCAGAACAGAGGTTTATGGGGGAGGGAGAATGAGGCAAATAGTCATTCATTTATATTGTGTCTATAAACAGCAGAAAGCACAGCAGTCGACAACATTAAATAGCCAAGTAGAAAAACACCTGGATAAACACACAAAAACATAATTAAATCGTTATTAACTCGACTTTAAACTTGATATTAAAATCAACAGATCTTCCTCCTTCTACATCTCAAATTTCGGATCTTAACACATTTGCTGTTTTCTTGTATGGAGGCAAAATCTGTGACAGATGCAGGTGCGTATTTAGTGAACGGTGCTCGGTAATGTTGTCCCCTGGGCTTTTCCGTACAAAGGTTATGAGGAGGCTAATGGGATTCAATTCTAGGTTTGCACAGATGTAATAGAGATGAAATCTGCTGGGGAAAAAATATATTCAATGGCAAGGTAGTTCTCTCTAGTTTCATACTGGAGTAAGCAGGTGCACACAGAGGTGGATGTAAACCCCCTCTGCAGCTGTCAGCGTTGTAGATTGTTGTACTTAAAGCGATGAGGTGCTTTGTGATCAACAGACGTCTGCTCCACTGAGTCAGCTCCATTTGTGAAGCTGCTGCTCGGGAGGCAAAGTAAAATCTTACACCAGTATGATCCTCCACACAGAAGACGATCACCAAACACCAGGAGTGTTTCAAGGGACTTCAGGGGCCCCCGGAGAAAAGGGACCTGGGGCCCGACTTCCCCCAAATGAAACACATGATACCATCCATCAATCTATTATCTATACCGCCTCTCCTCTCAGGGTCATGGGGAGCTGGAGCCAATCCCTGCTGACACTGGGGTTCTGGGCAAACCCTGGAAAGGTCACATGTATCACAGGACAACGGCCAGAGATAAACAACTATCCACAAGTATTCAAGAGTCTCCAGTTAATCTAAATCAACCTACATGTCTGTTTGCAAGCAGAGAACCAGGAGAAAACCCACACAGCCACAGGAAGAACCTGCAAACTCTGCACAGAAGAACCCTGGACAACTGGGATCCAAACCAGGAACCTGCTGTGTGCTCATTGTGCAGACACATAAATATTAGTAAAGTAGTTTAAGTTTAAGTTCAATCCCCGGACCACCATTCCAAACATGTCACACACACACATGTGGACGTTCTTGTCTTAAACCAAACCTCTAAGGTTAGTGGTATGAGGCCTTGTTAGGAGGTTTCTGACCACGGTGATGCTTCTGTACATGATCATAGAATTTAGGAGGTTCTCACTAAACTGTCTTTACCGTGGACGAACATAATCAGCTGTTCTCAGGGGTCTTCTCTCTCAGCTCGGGGGCCCCTCACAATAACCTGCTCTACCCGTCCTGTGGCGACGCCCCCTGCTAAACACAAATTTGTTTACAATTTGTTGCAGGAGAAGATATTCGTGCGTATTTTGTGAATATGCCAGTTTTGGGGAATTGCTGTGTGGCAACTTGCACAGCAGGTTTTAATCACTCCTATCACAGATTGTGTATTTTTTTGGCTTTATTTCATGGACGCAAGCTGAGATATGTTTGATCTGATGTGGAGCAGCATTTATTTATCCATTTTTAACATAAATCCTTACTGAACATTGAAAACAATAACCGGTCACTCATGACAATTGCATTTATGCTTTTTGTTACTGGCCGGGCAGGTTCTCAATCTGACTATAGGAGTGAAGAGGGGGAAGCTGTGCGTGTCAGCAGTGCTCATTTATTACTCTGTAAACTTCCTCTCATTTGTTCAAACTGATTCATGTTCTCTTTAGATTTCAGCTCTCCAGGAAAAAACAAACACGCAGTTATCGGCGTCACTGCCTCAGAATAAAGCAACATTTCCAGTCCACAGTTAGAATAGACATTAAAGCCAAGTAAGTATTTTATTTTACTATATTCACAGCTGAGTTGAACTGGCCAAATGTGTTTTAAAATATTTCCCTTTTCTGAAAACGTGTTCCCCTTATTTTTCCCGAACTTTCTCATGTTGTCTTCTCCAATGGCCGTGGATTATGCAGTTCATTGACATTCTCTCCAGTTGATTGTGATTTCCTATTCAGGGCTTTGATGTAGGCCAGATTTAAAAATTCTGTTTGTGAACCGTCCATACCTTTGGTCTGTCGAGAGCTTGGCAGGATCGGGGGCTGACAAGCCAAGCAATAGTCACCTCCCCCTGAAAAGAGCCAGGGGTAGTGTGAAGTTCATGGTCTTCAAAGCAACACCACTCCTCCTCCTCCTCCGTCATTATGGCGGATGCCAGGGCACCTGCTGATATGAATGGTATAAAATAAAAAATACAATATCTTCAGTAGCACTTATGTGTTCTTTGGGGGATCTATCAATTTCCTGGTGTCACGGTTTAATGAATTGAACTCGAATGGATATTATTATAAAAGAAAATACATGCAAATGCTGTTTTCTCTACGTGATAAATATCAATGCAAGTCAAATGAATGTGACTTGAATTCTTCAGGCTCGGTTACGTTTTCATTAAATCTTATCACTTGACTTTGTTTCGTTCAGGGTGATGTTTGTGTTTTTCAATGCAGATTTCAAAGAACTACATGCACTTATACTCTCTGGAACAGGGCTCGCTATTTATGAAACTTTAATATTACAATAAGTCTTTAAATATTTATATATTGCATAACAGAGGACGATAACCCTCCCCCCTAGAAACTGCCAGAAAGATTCAGCGATACATCTCTTTGAAAATCTGCTTCCAAACTAATTTCCGTCTTTTACGTTGGCTTTAACTCACAGCGGACGTGATAAGACATTTCCACGTGTTGAGGGGATAAATCATTGAATTCAAATGACCACATCATACTTTTTAGTTTTCTCTATGGAATATGTCCGTTGTTAGTCCGGGATAAGAAGGGTTAGTTGCTCTTTTATCTCAGTATTGATTTGAATAAAAACGTTGTTGGTCTCAACCTTTTCACGTCTCTCATGGTTTTGAGAGATGGAAAATAACTGATTGCCGGTTTTACTCAACAGAATCTTTGTGCAAATGTTCAGCGTTAATTACAGGAATATATATATATCAAGCCTCCTGGTATAAAATAAGTAAAACTGCAGCATCTGACAAGTTTGAAATTAGTCTGTTAGAGCTGTCAGACACAGTTGGTGCAAATATATTCACTGTCATTTTATGAACTCGCTCCATGTAGCTCACAACCAGTTTGATGACTGAGGATATTTACTTATTACTCTACAATCCTCTTCTCAGCTCATTGTGTTAGTGGAACAAGACATTTTGTGCTTTTTTGTTATAATCATGTTACATAATTAAAACCCGGGTCAGTGACATTTAGGGAGAATCGTTTTATTTTCCAGTTCCAGGTGAGACTCAGAGAAAGATGTAATTGTGCCCGAGGAGGCTGGATTGTGAAAAATGAGAAAGACAATGTTTGCAATTATTTTCAACATTGACTATTTTGTTTTATGACTATAACAAGATTACAGTTCATTTATTTCCAGAAAACACAAAACACAGGTGCAATGTACCGCAGGGCTACTGCAAATACAACTGAACAACACTGATGTTTACTCAAGTTCATTTATTTTCTTTTAACTTTGTTTGTAATTTGTAATTTGATGGTGAAAACAGATTTAAAGGTCACGATTAACAGCTAAAACCGACTCATGAACTTGAAATACTGTTAATAATAATGGTTGTAGATCAAAAGTGTTTTCACGTACTGACTGACAGTTGTAAGGCCACGCCCCTGACTTTGGCCGTCTCTGATTGGCTCTGCCCTGTCAGGTACAGAAGACTGACTGCACCTCTCCACTTAGGATTCTGGAGAATATTTAAACTTAACTAAAAGTTACATGCTCTAGTTTGTATTAAACCATTAAACATACATTTCTTTACATTGAAAAAAGAAAATGACACAGCTCAAAATGTGCGATTGAAATGTCAGACGGTCTCTTTTTATCTGTCAAACCTCGAGACGGGGCCAAGGTACGGGTGAATAAAAGCCAGGCGATGATATTCCACTCCTTTTTTTTTTGTGTGTGTCTTTTTGATGTTTAGTTGTGTGTAGCCTCCTTCAAAACTCCGTAACCGGGACTGACACACCCGCTGCCAAGCTACCGAGCTGAAGCACTTAAAAGAAGAATCCATCCTCAGATAATGTGGGGGCAAAATTCTAAATCTAAAAAGAAGTTATAACTCTTTGATAGTGAAGAACTGACACCTGGGCATGACCTCTGCGTTTGATGTTCGCCACAGCACAACTGTGGCTGAACTGTAAAAGTCTGGATGTCATCATCGCCTTGGCTTTGTTATGCAGACAACAGATAATGGAGACGTGGAAGGAGCCGGGGATGAAGCTTTCAGGCTACATCCACGCTACAACACCTTTAAAAGGCATCACTGAGGCTGTGTTTACTTCTGACGTCCACACCACTGCAGAGTTTTGGAAGCAGTGGACCTGTTTTACTTTGAAAACTCCAGGGATGCTTTGCAGTGCAGAAACTGACCCAACTGGAAACAATGTCACCTGCGTTGCCTCCTGATTGGTTCTTATCAGTCATGACCTGTTGCACAAATATTGCCCCACTGCTCTCAGTTTTATTGTATTATTATTATTATGCAAAGCATTGCTCAAAGATGATTTCTGACATGCTCATTTTGTTAGTTTAAAATGAGAACATATTAGTGTGGATGCAGCCTTAGTTTCTTAATGTCGTTAGTCGTGACCAGAAGTTTTAACAAGTCCACTGAAAGAGATAAACCAGGATTAAAACTTTCCTTTATTGTCCCTTAAAGAAATATGCAGAGACTCCTCAAACTTAAGTTATTTAAATAATTCATTGTATTAACTTTTCTTATTTTTGCTTCTTTTTCATTTTTTTAAAGCATTTATAAGTGCAGATCGATTATGGTGTGTTTTGTAAATTACACATGATTTGAGGGAAATGAGCAAACACACTGGTACGGTTTAAACATCGATGGAGAGGAAAGAGCGGAGTGGAGAAGTTTTAAGCATCAGCAGAAGCTTGGTGTCTCACTTTAGTTTTGACTAGACAAAGGTAAACATGCAGTGTTACAGTAATCATCGGAACACGTACCAATATTGATCACCATGCCGTATGTTATTGTTTTCCAATATCCGAAAGTCAAAACCTTTAATACCAATTACTCTTTTACACCTTTTAAAGCTATTTGGCAAATAGGTCTGTCACCGGTGACACCACTCGCTGCTCCTCGCATTCCCATGTGTGCATCTTGTGAGGTATGCAAACTAAATGAGGAGCAATGCAATCAGCTGAAAACCGCCTCCAGATTAAAGCAGGTCCCAGCAGGCAGGATCAGGAGTGTACAATTTGACCCCCGAACCCATAATAATGTTCTGAAATCCCCACTGTAATCGACTACAAGGCCCTGACAGGTTGTTGGATCAGCGCAGCTCTCCAGGAAAGCCACCACAAGGGCTCTTCACTTAATGAAATCTCTCAGCTTTCTTATTGATTTGCCTTAGGTGCCTTTGCAGTTGTGTGCAAAACACAGTGTATGAACACAATTTAAATCTTTCCAGTCGTGCTGCACTTCGCCGTTCTTTGCATTCTGTGAGGCTCAGGCTCAGGGATTAAAATTATTAAGACAACTTAAAAATAGAAAAATCAGGTTGGCTGAAATCTGCAGGATTTATCAATAAGAGCGAGCTTTTATCTGCAGAGTGGGAGCAATCAAGGACAACGTGGATCGCTAATGCTCGGAATTGGATTTCTCTCATCTTCAAAAGGCGAGCATTAAATCTGTGCATGAGATGAACTATTTTCTTGTGTTGTATTATTGACGCATGCAAAGAAGGCATCTGATGTGTGGGTGTGTGTGTGTGTGTGTGTTTCCATAGATTGCACAGAACCAATTTGACTCTGCTCCATATATGAGTGTAGGGGTTTGCACGCATGTTTATTTTTAACAACGAGATTGTGAAGATGTTTTTCAAAATTCAAACGTACGCACAGGTTTGATGATCAGTTTCAGTACATTTTAAGAACGGTGATTTATGTTTTATTCCCCTGATGACTCGAGTCCTATTTATTACCTGACTGAGATCTTCGTTTTGCATGTAGGTTTCTGCCCTCCAGGTTCCAGCATCAGCCGAGCACAAACGGCTCCTGCAGGAACAAACTGTTTGCTTAAGTTAAAGTGACAGTTGCGTTGTTTCCTTGCAGAAAATCTACTTTTTCTTTGAAATCGTACATCACTGAGTTACACAGAGAGTGAAAACTGCAGCTTCTAAACAAACACACGTGTGAGTCACTTTTCATATTATTCAATGTCATGATGCTGTAGAAACTGTAGAAAGTGATTCATGTTAGACACAGAGAGACTTCAGGTCAACTTCCACCAAAACAGATGCTCATACAGGACACTTTGGTTTAATCTAATGTACAGTGGCTGCAGGTGGAGAGGTTTCATCCAACTATAGGTAAAGTCCATTTCAGAGTGAAATGTGAATTGCTCTGGTGATGCCAGGTGAGATAGATCGATAGATCGATAGATCGATGGATGGATAGACAGACAGACAGACAGATGGACAGACAGACAGATGGATAGATTATTTTGCAAAGGTAAAGGTAGGAACATGACTAGAGTTGAGTTGTGGACAGACATTATAGGGTTCATGGTTTAGAGCAGCATCAAATACCAGGAGGTCGTGTATTGAAGAGCTGCAGCCACGTCACACATGCACTGTAGGTTCTGTCAGTTGAAGTCAACTGACTCCTGTATAGACTCTTGTGCATGTAGGTCACTCCTAATGCTTTTTATCACAGCACAAGGAAGTGAGCCGCGCATCGAACCCCGGATGCCAGTGCTGCCATGTTCAGCCAGTTCAGTCGCGTTTATCTTTCCAACTCCCCCGTCACCACGACTTCCTCCATGATGCTGCGGTACATCCCCTCTTTCAGCGCGTCTAACGGTTGGTGGAAAAAGAGGCGGCAGGCAGTCGGTCGACAGCTGTGCTTTTGAGAAGCCAGTTGTTGCCTCTGGAGCGGGTTCCAGTGAATGTGCCCGGTTTGCTCTCCCGCAGCTGACTGTGTGATCAAAATGAGACTAAACGAGGTGTGCCCCGGGAGAGGGAGGTGATAAAAGGGTGAATGTATTAGCTGTGTGTAGCATTTCAGAGTCAACACAGAGAATGATGGAGGCGCGGATACAAAGGCGGCAGGTCATGATTATTTCATTAGCATGCTCTCGGTGTTGCCTCCACTCTTCCCCACTGAAGTACGAGAAGTTGCCACGTGGCATCAAACGGTCATTTGCATATCAATATCTGTGCCGCAGTCCGCTGCATTCAGGAGCGGGAAGGGACAAGACTTCATGACGGAACCAGTAAAACCATTAACATCCTGTTAATCACACCAGTGAGATAGAAACCTTGCAAGTTGCTGTCACAGCCAACATGTTATTACTGCCCTCCTGGGTCAGGAGCACAGGATGAAGCAAACAGGAAAGAGGGGCATCTGCTCCGGGGTCCCAGACTATCATGGGCCCCATATTAATAATTCAAATAGAGTTTGGTAACGTGATTAATTAAAATTCCTTTTAGCAACATTAAACACAATAGTAGTAATAGCTCATAAATGGTTAGAAGTCTAATTTATCTCTGGACACACTGGAGAAACGAAAGTCATTCATCCTGAGGGATTTAATCACAAATGGACATCTACATGTGTGAAAGCACCTAAGATGCATTGAGGACACATTTGAGATTCTATAAGCTGCTCTGTTTACGTCCTCTGACCCACTAATTTCACAATGAACCGAAAAGTATTTTAACAATTTGCAGTGGTTCACAGAGGTAGTTTTATTTGTGGCCACTGCTACCAATAGATTTTTCCTTTCAAATGAGTAATATCTCGCTTCATTGTAAAGGTGCGTGCATTGATTCGCTCGGCCTCTCCTGGCTCGGCTCCCTCCCTCTCTCCATCCCTCGAATAGACTGGAGATAAAAATGGACGACGAGACTCCACTTCCTTAAAACTATTCAGAAACGAGGCCAAAATATATCCTGCACACGAACGAGAGTCTGCACAGAAGTGATTTGGGGATGTGGCTACGGTATCGACCACTCAGGAATCAGTCTTAGCTGTCAATCATTACACTTCAGGCTGTTTCTATAGCATCAAATAATGAATTCAAACTAAACTTCCTAAAAAATGTGCACTTTGGATACATCAGTTTGATAACAACTGAATAAAATGACAGAAACCATCTTTGGGGAAAGTGTATTTGACATGAACTCCACTTACATGGAGGACGCAGGTTGTTGTGACCTATTCTGGAGCCAGCCACCAGGGGGCAGTTGACTCAGACTGGCTACAAATAACCTTGTTTGGTCTTTATGAACAGAAATGACGTCAGGTGTGAACTGACAAAGTTGTCACTGTGCATCTGTGATCAGATCTCTGAGGACAGATCTGAACACCAGGTCTGAACTGGGCTAAAACCAACATGTTGTTAATTTGTCAGCGTGAACAATTGATCGTTTCTTTGTTATTCCTCCAGTCTGGTGACATGTTTCGACTGTTTCCTGGGGTTATATTCAAATGACAACAAGACACTGTCACACTGTTTGTACTGTAATACCACTTAATTTGTGTGTGTGCGCCTCCCATGCACATCTGTGGACTGATAATCATTGTGCGCAGTTGTGGGTTTACACACAGGTGTTGCTGCCAAAAAATTGAAAAGGCCGAGGCCAACAGCCTAATTACGTGGAATAACAAAAAGGGATGAGATGCCTTAGTGTGTCTGACAGCTAACTGAGGGCTTACATGAAACTGGAACTCATGAGCAGGTTTTATATAACACACACATTTCAAAGGGAAGTGAACATGTCGACCGTCTCTGCCAAGGCGGTCTTGTTTTCGTCTCTTAAGGGTCTGGTTCTAAAAACCCACTTTCAGATCAACAACAGGAAGAACAACAGTTTGGAGTCACAAAACTTCCAACTCCAGAAAGATTGAAGTGTTGTGACCTGACTAAATATGAACCAACTACTTTGACTTAAACACCAAAGCAAATAACAGACGCCACTGCCAGTCACATTGCGAGTGTTGGATTATGATTAAAGCAGTGACGAGGAAGGTTCCTCATTTCATCCAGTAATTGGACTGTTTGCTCAACAACACAATTTGGAGTCGTCTTTAGTGAGAGTAGCCCTCAAACTGAAAGACCATGCAGTCCACTTGTCCCAATCTGTTGGATATGACCCACAGGAACGTAGCCTAGCACTTGTACCAGACTTTCATCGTCAGGGTAATACCACAACCTGGGTTAGTGGTACTCTGACTGTGGTTTGGATTAAAAGTAGGACTTCCGAGACATTTTGGGACCTTTGTCATCGTGGTTACTATAATAAACATGTGGGGAAGCTTGTAGAATGGTCAGGGAGAAAATAAATAAGTGTCAGGTCAAACCACAATCCATAAACGCTTCCTTTCACCCTCTTCTGTACTTTTTGCGTAATCCTGCCGACAAACACACAAACCAGTTTTGACCAGCTGGGAGTTTTGTGGTTTAGAACCAAAGCATCCAAAAACTGGTGTCCAACAAATAAAGGGCCAACTCCTGTTGTTCTGGCGGAACTTTGCCAAGTTTGTGAAAATAAATCCAATGCCGTCATCCCAATGTCATTGTTATGATGTCATCTAAGCTTGGACTTGGAGACTACAGGGGATTTAAAAAAACGTGCTACCCTCGTCCATTCTACAGATGTGTTTGTTCTTTATTTAAACATTTGTGTTATTCTGTGTGTGTGTGTTACGTGTCTGAATTCCGCACGTGGGCGATGCCTTTGTGTAAAGTGTATCTCCGCCTTATAGCAGATGGCTTTACATTACACACGCTCAGTATTATTGTGCACGGGGCTTGTTAGACGCTTGTTTATGAGGGATTGTTCCCTCCACCCTCCTCCTGTTGGTTTCTGCAGCCCCCCAGAGACGCCGCGATCCGCCTCCCCAGGGGCTTAGACAGATTGAGTCAGGTGGCCGGTTATCTACGATGTGCACAGCTTTGTCGTAATTGCCCCCCTCATGAGCTCACCACTGCCGTTACTTCACACGTTAAACCTTATTAACTGTTGCATATGTTACCATGTCTCGCCTCCACTGTGCAACTTTGAACTTCGGTGCCAATTAGCCGGGGCCCGGTCTGGCCTCTCTAGGTGACGCTGTTAGGGAGCGCGTCCTTGGAATTACTGCTCATTAGTTCATTTGTTTACCCAAGCCTACTCGAGATTTACTTTCGGCAACAAGTGGTTAGCTGTTTTTTCCCCCCCATTTGCTTTTACCTCTTATCAATTAGTTTTGATGAAGTTCACGCGATGCAAATAGCTACGGTGAGTTTCCACACGGTGAAGCATCTGCTCGGAGAGGTTATCTTTCTGTGAATCGTTCACGTAATGATAAAATTCAGAATAGAAGATTAATATATGTTCCGAGGTGATATCTTCAGTTACATTTTCTCCTTATAGCGCAGAGTAAAAATAATGAATAAAGGCAATTAAAATGTCTTAATGGATGAAGAGGCAGAAAGTTATATTTAATCGCGGGAGAAGAAACCCACACGTTCTTCAGTGAAGCACTGGCTCATAATCTTCAAGGTAAACTGTGTAAAACCAGGCATTTGTAACTAGTAAGTATTTCCTCTTCTCCTGCTTCTTTCCTCTGTTTCTGCTAAACACGACATGTGAATCTAATTCTGTTAATTGCACGATGAAATAATCCATGAAGTGTGAATTTCTTTGAAGCTCAAGATCCGTGACAGTGTTAACTACACACATCGTCTCCGCTCGCCCGACGGAAACGCAGCCCCACGACATCCAGATGGTCAGATTACTTAAAAGGGACTAACCGCACCGGGATTGAAAGGGAACGTGAATTTGACAAACGACACAGCGCGAGTTATCTTCTTATGTGGAACGGAGCATGTTAACCTCTTCTGCCTCCGCTGAACAGTGTGGGACTGTGCAAGGTCCCCCCCCCCCACCCCCGGGAGCGTGTGTCCTCCCTTGGCATGCTGTGCAGTCCTTCGCTGACATACTGATACTTTCTTGTCATTGATCATATTTGGGAAGCAGGGCATTGCTGCGGTTTCGTCATGCTTGCCGGACCTCTGCTTACTGCACTGGCTAACCTCTCTGAGGTCATTATACTGTACAGGCGGAACTTGGACTTTGTGAGGCCACACAACCCCCTCAGGACGACTCGCCTTCCATTCTGAAAACAGAGAAACCTCTGGACCGACTCTCCCTCGTGACAATCCTACTTGATCGAAGGCAGCAGAGAAGAATTCCTTTTCTACATAGCGGTGTTTAGAATTTGAGGGGATATTACAGTCAATCACATATTGAAAAAGTAAATGCATTGAGTCTGACTGAACATGGGACAGGTGTTCATCAGTCAACAACATTGTGATATGCTATAATACAATGGAGCTGTGTACTGTTAGAGCCCTACACTGTGGAACAGCTTGAAAATCAAGATCAGACAGGGAACATCCTTGGTGTCGTTTAAATCTCCTCTTTATCATATTTTTCCATTTAATTTGATGATGTTGACGATGACGTGCTGGCTGTAGGTCAATGCCTTGTGAAGTTGTTGAAGTCTGCTGCTCGTCAGTGGTGATGGAACTTCACAAAGCATTGAACTACAGCCAGGTTCATCACTTTTTTGGGTCCCCTGTGTGTCGTTTTTGCAATTTGCAGCGTGTTTCTGTAGTTCCATGTCGTCAAATGAATAAATTGATTCTTTATTTGCATGTGATTTCTTAATTTGCAGTGCTTTGAGGTCTCTCGGCCACCATATGATTGACAGCTGAGACTGACCAGTGTCTGGTTGAGCACATATCCAGCAGGACCTTGATACCTCTGCTCCGTCCCCCCCATCTCGGCTGCACAGACGAAAGATGGCAGCGTTTGTGTCCAGGGTAAATCGGCTTCCTTTCTGGATAGTGGGAGGTTGTTTGTCAGCGATGGACCCTGAGTACTACAGACGCAGCTAATTAGACAGAGGTGGGAGACGGGGATCCCTGATTGGTTGCTGTGAGGGGAGAGGAAGTTTAAGGCTCAGTTCATTTCGGCCTCTTAGATTATTTAACGGATATATAATAGAGAGAAACATGATAATACACTGTGTGAATGGAAAGGAGCCAACTGACGGACTTAATGAAGGTGCACTGAGGCAGAATTAGGTTAGAACAGAGTTTTCCAAGTGCATGAATCAAGCCAATTGACCTGAGAAGAACACGTCAGATCACCGACCTTTAAATGATTCAGTGGCATTTAGAGTGTTTTACATCTAGACACTATATTCAAGGTATTTCTTTCAATGCACAGGCTGAATAACTATGTATGCAGAATGTGTGGCTGCTCGAGACCTCTCTCTCGCACACTGTCGGATTTATTTATTTATTTTTCGCTCCAAGATTTTTACCGGATCAACCCCTCGGATCTCTAATGTGTCACTGTCGGGTTTCCAGTCGAATCAAGTCCACAGGGAGTCGAGTCTCCAGGAAGTTGAAGTTTCTCCCTTGTGTCAAGTCGGCAGATCTGCTTCACGGTCCGACACGAGGAAAGTTGAAACTTTTTTTTACGACTTCAAGCTTCAAAAGGGGAAAGACACGGACACCTGCAGTCGGTCTGACAGCTCCTGGTATACGTACAGTACAACCTGGGCAGGTATGCTGACGAATTCTGAACTACATGAGGCTGAAAATCCAATATAGATGCTTGTACCGCAAAGGAGGTTATGTTTTCACCCGTCGGTTTGTTTTTCAGCAGAATCACTGAGAAACTACTTCACGGATTTCCATAAAACTCGGAGGAAGGATGAGACGTGAGCCAAGAAAGAACTCGTTAAATTTTGGGATGGATCCGGGAATTGTTTTTCCTTGAATGTGTTTTGACATTTTCTGAGGCACAAAGTTGCCCAGAGTTTTTGATGCTTTAGTTCTCAACCAAAAAATGCATAAGCATTCAGATGAGCAGCCAAGTATAAGACAAGACCCGAGGGAAAACAGACAAATTCTACAAAATCTGGGAACCCTATTTGAACCATGAAGATCCCGAGGTCTCTGCAGTCATGTTTCTAGGGTTTAATGAATATTATTCTTGTTTTTATTTACTTATTTATGTATCTGAACCACTGTTCAGTGTCTGATGGTTTTAAAAATATGTTTTAATTGTTTTAAATGTGTATCCTTTAATGTGTCCAGCTTTTATTTGTTATAAATAAGAAAACAATAAATATATATTTTTTAAAAGAGGATCCGGAAAAAAATTCCTTGCACTTTCTTTAACATTAGGAGATTCTTGGATCTTGATAAAAACATATTTGACATATTCAGGGGACTGATATCTATGAGGTTTGCACTCTACAGTCTGTGTTCTTCTCATAGTTAGATACTGTGCGTCATCAACTGCACTTAAATGTGTACATTGTTCATTTAGTTAAATATAGTTTGGGGGCATTTTCTGCTCTCACGAGACATTTACTTACATTGAAATATTCTCAGGATGGACTGAAATAGATGGAGTGAAACACAGAAAACGCAGGAGAGACACACGTTCCAGGAACCAGCCTCTCTCTCTACAAAGCTTCAACTTCTCTTCTGCTGTCTGTCCAATCTCCTTTTATTCTCCAGACCAGACGGGACGCAGAACAAAACAGATTATGGAGCTTTAATTGTTCATCCAATACGGCCGAGGATCTGGCGAGAACAAGGGGACGTTCAATAAGGTTTTTCTTTGCACACTCCACACCTGCCAGCAGAGCTATTTTTCCCCGAGTTCATCCCTCATTTTAATCCCTTTCTCTCTCTTTTGGTACCTTGTCATTTCTCGACTTAATCTCCTCAGGCATAGTTCTTACAAATATTTAACAAGTGACTTTGCCACAGCGCGTTGGACAAGTGAGTTATTATTCCTCCGTAACGCTCATTTGAGGAATGAAGTAGTCGCCCCCCCCCAAAAAAAAAAAAATCTAAGAAATGTCTCCAGATGAATAATGGTCTTTCACTTGTTTAGTCTGGGGACGGACTCACATGCTGTTCCCGTGGGAATATTGCAGTGGCTTGAGATACACTACATAACATCTCATGTACAACGGTGTATTATATAGGATTTCATTCTGCCTCACTTTAGGGACTGGTGGAGAAACTGCTAAAGTTTGCACTAAAGTACATAACTTTGGGAAGAGTAAAGAAATCATAGCTGTACAACATATGTCAAACAGCAGGGACCGAGTTTTCTTCTTGCTGTTCGGATTAAAGCTACAATAATCAAGTTCTGGAAATCAAGCTAGTGCGAGTGTGAGTTTCAAAAGAAAAACACACACTGCTGCTCTTATGCATAAATCGTCGTGACTCTGGCCTCGTGGACGTTTGAGAGACCTTTTTTTTGTTTGGTCTTTCTTCTTCTTCAAGGTGCATTTCCGCCGTGGACTATTTCCTCTTCCTCTTCTTTCTTTCTTTTGTTGTTGGAGCTTTTAAGTTCTTTATTTCCTGTTTTACTTTAGATTTAAAAGTGTTTAATCCGTCCTTGTGTTTCATCGTCCTCGTCCTCGCCTGTTTTCCTGACGCTCCACTTCCTCCCAGAGACACAAATGCTGCCATCTTGCTTATGGAGGTGCCGCTGACGCATTCATTCAACCAATGGTAAGTGACTTTACTGGAGCTGTCATGTCTTTCCTCTTCATTGACGGTCTTTACTCCTCTTCCTCTCTCTTGTTGTTTTCAGTATCTCAGCTAATGCTGAACTATTTGTGCACTTTGACCTCACCTCACCACATTAGAATACGTTTGTGGAGCATATGGGCTGAAAGTATCCTCAGAAGTTTCCATGCTGCAGTTTAAAGTAGATGATCTCTTGCATTTAAGCGTGATCCTGTTCTCCTTCCTGTTTGCTCAACAACTCCTCCCTGCACTGACCCAGAAATTACATATATTATATTTATCTATACAATAAAGACACCGGGAGAAAGAAGCTCCGGTAATTTGAACACACATGAAGCAGAACACGGGGTATTAACCATAATGTTGTAACCATCCAGTGAGGACTCACCACAAGCTACCAACGAGAAGTACGACATTACCCATAATCCTCAGGCGTAATAGTGACATCTCTGATTGGTGGAGTTCGCTGCTACCAAGAAAACTTTTACCGCAACCCCAAAAAACCATGTCGGATCATATATCGTACAGAGTTGCATTATGTTTACCACAGAGCCACCAAGATTTCCCATTCAAACGTTCTAGGGTTGGCGATGGTTTATGGGATGCATAGTTCTTTCACTCTTAAAGTAGTGTGGCCTTTATTCCTCTTCCCAATATGTGTTTTGCCCTGAATCAGATGTATTCTGGTAACGATTTGTAGCTGGTTCCAGGCGTAAATCTCTTAAACATGGAAGGAATTTATGTTTGTTTATTGAAAATATTGTGTGTTTTTGTTGCCTCAATCCAACCACACACTCTAAATGTGAATTGTTGCCTGTGGTCTGAGAGCCACTGGCAACTTCAACCGGCCAAAATGACTTTAAAATACAATAATCCAGGAATTCTGATTTTCTGCATAACGTACTATCTGTGGCAATTTACCTTTTTATTTTTTTTAGAATCATTAAATAATATTTCCTTTTTAGGATGAACATTTGCAAAGTGTCCATTTAATTTTGATTTGGGGCAGCACGGTCATGGCAAATTCAAAAGAGCATTAAAATCACCCTCCATCTCTGCGGTTATTAAAAATCATGGGATGTCCTGGGGCCCCATTCAAATAGGTATTAAATTAGAATAATAGAAGTTTGATATTAGATTTATTGGACTAGTGCACCGCCTGCAGAACAGTCTCTCAATTCACCCGCACTTTGCATTTCTGACAATTTCATAGTGGGCAGATTTGTCTGTTCATGTTCTATTTCATAGCCGATATAAAGTATTTCACAAAACGACCCGAACTTCATTCACCGTGACTTGTGCTGACCAGAATTTCCACACAGAGAAAAACAACCTTTTGTTATTTTTCTGCTCTGTCACATTGTCATTAGTGAGTTTGTTTAATGCAGTAATTGCTGGAGTTGATTTATTTCCACGTCTGAATTATGAATATCAAGTGAGATGTATAAATATGAACCTGACAGTGATTTTTGTTTGTGTAGGTTTTCTGATCCTCTGGGAATAAGTGCGACTGAGAAGCTTTGAAGCGCCAGTGTCCGGTCTCACGTTGTGCAGATGTGCGAGAGTGAATGACATCTGGATCACATGGGGCACCTTGTGTGTGTTTGGATATTCTCTTGTATGTATTCTTACAGGATAAAAGAAGGCAGGATGCTTGTCGTTGTTAAAAGTCAAATAACAGTTGCTGTAAAGGACAGAACCTAATTGTGCTGCAGAGTTACATTTCTTTACGTCCATCACAGCTTGGGGGCGTGTCCAGAAGTCAAACCCACCTCCAATACTCGGCATATGTATAAATATACACCCACATGAAAAAGTGTCTGTAACACTCACTGTATTTTTTACCATGTGTATTTCCCTGGTGTTGTGTTGACCCGGAGAGAGACTCAGACATGTGGGCAGTCGAACACCGTGCTCTGCTCTCTCCATAACACACGAGGCCAGCTTTGCATACGTGGGAGCGCGGGGCAGATTTGCACAGTTCCTTTCATCGAAGTGTGTGTGTGTGTGTGTGTGTGTGTGTGTGTGTGTGTGTGTGTGTGTGTGTGTGTGTGTGTGTGTGTGTGATTAGCGCCCCGCACTGAGGCGGCGGTTCATCACACAGTCGGCACCTGGGAACGGCTTCCATCAATTCTCTGTGAGTGATGTCGAGCTCAGTCGGGGCTTTTCAGAGGTGGGATGTCTTGGTGGGGTTTCTCAGAGATGCAGCAGAGAAATGTTCACTAATGAAGAAGCGAGAAACATTTAGTGAAGCTGCTCTCACTCACACGCACACACTATGGACCATAGATTGTATATAAATATTACCCTGCCACCTCCATGTTGGCATATGGGACATGAAATAGAAGATGCTATCTGTCATTTGAGGGGGGTTCTTATCTTATAGTATGTATGTTCTAGTTTTTTATATTTTTGACGAGTTTGGTTTTAATTGGTTATTCGATGCTTGACAGCTGACTAACCCTGACTTGCGATTGGTCGAGGGCCTGTATCGGCGGGACCTCGATAACGTGGTTATAAACTCTGGTTTCAAATAATGTCACCAGAGCAAGATGGCGGCGCTCGTATCTGAGATGTTTTGGCTTCATTTTTGTACAGTGGAATGAGGTAGAGACGCAGCTTTCATCTTTTCATACAGTCTATGGTGTCAACTAGTTTGCTGTGCCCATGTTTTTTTGAAGTGGTAAATGCGCCTGCGACCATCTGGGGAGAGGTTTTTAAAAGTGTGTGTGAAATTTACTACATGTGGTAACTGTCCAAATGATTTCTTTTGATTTGGACAAGGTTTCTATTAAATTGTGTTTTTACTCTTCAAAGAATTTCACTGTAGACGCTTTGAACAATTTAAAAAAAACAGAATTCGGATTGTCACTCTCAGCCAGTTAAACACTTAGTTTTATGAACCACCGGAGTTCTGTGTGACACTGATTTCACATCAGCATGAAACGGCACTTTGCCCATCTCCATGAAAAGGAAAAACATCAGAAACACAACACTTAGCGCTTCAGTGGTGTCGTCGTCAAACTCCAAAGAATCCACCACCTGTCTCGGACAACAAGCGCAACTGGCTGTGTGGCGTTCTGGAAGCAGCACAGCTGTCTGCAGGCGGAATGAGATATTCCCGAGGTTTTTACACGAATATCTTTATCTTCCTTGTGGGGGAAAACCCGTACGAGTCCTTTTTCGGGAGAAATTGTTCCCTCAGTTGTAATCGTAATCGCGGGCCTCCACAAAAGACGGATGTGGTTCCCCTCTGAAGAAGTAAATGGAGCTGTGCTGTCGCGTGCCGGCTGCAACATGATGCAGCACAGACGTTTTGAAAGGCTGCTGCTCGGAGAAATCACTGCCGGGTGGCGCACACTGCAAACCAAGATCCACACGTGTCCTTAAACTGTTTTAAAGACTCAACGATATCGCATTCACAAAGCGAAATGTGCTTTTTGAGGTCACGGTGACCTTTGACCACCAAATTCTAATCGATTCATTCATGAGTGAAACTGAATGTTTGGACCAAACCTCCCAAAATTCCCTCTTGGTGTTTACAGTGTTTGGAATATAACCCCAACACATAATACACTGGGGATTACTGTAAGATCCCAATAAGTTAGTTCAACCTTTCTACCTCTGAAACCTTCTCCTTGTTTGTTCAGTGTGGGCTGATGACCTCATTCTTCCTGATGAAAGGCCTATGTCATTCAAATGGGTTGATTGTATCCACAGTCGTTGAGGATTTTTAACAAATCATATATTATGATTTGGTGCTGTACAAATTCAATTGAATTAGGGAATGTAGCTACACTCTGACTCGTAAATGTAATCACTAATGTGCTTTGTCGTGATTGGACTTGAGAAAAGGGTATATGAACCAGTGTGATTCACCGGAGGTAGAATTATTCATATTCTACATCGAGGCTTTCATTTTGGTTTGAGAAAATCAATAAGGTTACATCATCAGTGAATGATTCAAGACGTATTTAATAGTGTGTGTGTGTGATTTGTTCAAAGCAAAAACCCTTTCAAGTCTCACACTGACATCGAACATATCTATTGTGTATTTGAGTCGGTGAAGAGGCAAAGGAAGCTTTGCTCTTTTCAGGGTTTCCACCTTTCGGCGGCTAAATGATGTAACAATGACTCATCTGGCCCGAGCTGTTTAGGCAACACACATAACTATTGTCGGTAGATTGCCGGGCTCATGCAATCACTTGGAAAAGAAGTGAACGATAAAGGCTCTTCATAAAATTCAACCTTCACGGAAGTATTTCCCGGGAGAGTTTTACTGCTGTTGGTCGTGGTTTGCAAAGAGACGCACACGGAATCGCTGCTGTGAAGATGGCTTTTAATTTCAGCTGTTGAACTGAGTGCCCATAAAATGAACCGAACACGTCAACCCCCCCTCTTTGATAAAGTAAACATTTATATTTATGAATGTTTCTCAATCAGTCGTCCCGTGTACGTAAATGTCCTCAGCGTGCTGCTGAACGCACAGACCTATGTTCGTGTGCCGCGCCGTCGAGACACGACCGATGTGGTATTTTGAGATTTTCAGATGCTGTGCGTTCATATTTCCAGTCGTCTCTGTAATAAATCACCGGGTCATTGTACCATGCAGAGCAGGGAGGGTGCAGCTCTGGTCCACTCTGGACATGAGAGAGCTTTAATACGACGGTGCTCTTTTCTTTTTCCTTTAGGCCTCCTGCTTATTTATTCGATGCCTTTTCCACACCAGCAAAGACACATTTCATTTTTTGTATTTGTGGCCACCAGATGACCGTGGAGGCTTGGAGCTTTGGTCTGGTCTGCACCATCTCCTGAGGGGAAAGAATCCGGCCCTTCAGCTACAGCTACATGTTCCACTTCCTGCACCAGCTCTTTTTCTAACTTTGCCTGTGTTCCATTTGGTGCAGGGCAGGTTGTGTACATGGGGATTATCTTTATTTGTTTGGTGCAAACAGCTGCCGCATCTGGATGCAGGTGAGCAGGAGCAGAAAGGCTTTTGGTTCAGTGTTGTCACTCATAACGGTGACCCTTTGGCCCGTGGCCGTGCATTCAACTGTGAACACCTGATGTATGTGCACCTCTGACATTCTCTTTCAGTGCATTCTAAGAATTCAAAGGTAAAGGAAGTTAAATCAAGACATTAACAGTATCTTCTCTTTTTAGAATGCTCACCTTCGAACCAGCCGTTAGCGTTTTTCTTCTTCTTTACCTCCTCAGAAATGTCATCTGTCAATAACGACTGTGCTTCAGGCCTCGTATCCTTGATGGGCAGCCAGTGCCTGCAGGCAACAACACATATATTAACTAGGTACTTGAAGGAGCGTTTGCCAGTCATGTTGCCCTGAGTCTGATGTTTACATTCATGCATCGACTCTTGATGGTGTAAATCTTTAAGTGTAATGTTTCTGCTAAAAAAAAAAGAAACCTTGGCTGTTTCTTCTGCTTCTCTTTCGAGGGCCGATATAAAGTTTTGTTTCCAAGTCGATTGTCTGTCTGCGAAGATGTGTGATCTAGAAAAAGCAGCAGATATGGAATATTCGGAATAATTAGACCGTCCCTAGTTTCTTGCAGTGATTGGCCCATTGTTTACAATAATTACCAAGCTATCAATAATGATTTAACAGCATCGCGCTGATGTGAAAACGCTGTGTTCAACACGTACATTTTGGCTAAGAAATGAGTTTTGTTGATATGAAATGGCTAATAAAATAAATATCACTGTTCCAGTTCATTTCGGTTGCACTGGGTCGTTTTCATTTCCTGCCAAAGCCTTTTTGTCTCAGACTTTAACTCACAGGGCCAATAAAGTACAGTAAACTGCTTATCTTAATTAATTAGACAGTATATTTACCCAAAGGCGTCTTTAATAATCTTACAAGTCCCCTAATTAATCTAACATAATACATAAACATTTAATATGTTCAGTGCAGATCAGATCATAAAGAGGAGGTTAGAGTTATTGTGATGTCTGAAAGCAGCTGTGGAGAAATGGGTTGATACGGCAAAAAGAAAATTACAGATACAAATACTACATCTGGATATATTCATTCTTTTTACCACATGAAGTATATTTCATCCACATGTTTTGTGGACTAAAGATCCGTGGCTCTGAGCCTCGTGGTAAAAGTCCAGCTGCTTGTCATATGACCTGAAATGAACACGGCAGTGGGTTCCCAGACTTTTCTACGATGGCCTGTTGAAATTGCACGGCCGATTTTATACACAAGTCAATTTATGCTTTTTTACTGAGCCTTGGCATTGGACGGAGGAATGCGGTCCTCTCATTGAGCTGGGACCCAGCGGGCGTCACTCTCAATCATGCCTGCAGGGCGTCTGGATGAGGAGCTCGCTACCTTTTTTTTGCAGGGGAGCCCACGGAGTTGGAAAATCCAACCAGTGTGATGAAAGTTTGCAATTTCAGCCTTTTTCTCTGATATTGCTCCGGCCACATGATCTTAATTTTTCTCTTCCTTTCAGAGTTTTTAGACTCTTAATTTTTTTTTTTTGGGGGGGGGGGGGGGGGGGGTTCTCTACATGAATCATGAGTCATTCAGCTCTGGGGTTTCAACAGACTTCTCTTTCTCCACCTAAAGAATCTTGTGCTGTGATCTTAACGGCTGCTTACATCTTTCTTCACAGGAAATGTAAGAGTGCTATTTGATAACATACATTTTTAGTTTTTGATGTTTAATCTTCCTGCAGATTCAGGACTTTACTCCGGTTCAACTTTGCAAATTCTCTCACGTCCTTTTTCATTCGATAACCATATCGGGTAAAAAAAAAAAATAAAAAAAACCTTTGCATCTCTGACATTACCACCTTGCCATTTCTCTAAATGATGGGATGGAAATCTTTTGATTAGTGCCGTTTGAGTGGATTTAAGGCGACTGTTGGTCCTTGGCAGATGCATGGGAACTGTTAAGTGCAATTCTACTTGTAAAGCTGCTGTTGGTGCTAAAGTTTTAAAGTGTCGGTGTCTTCAGTCACCTTGGACGCACTCAAGGAACCTGTCATTGTTTGCATCTCTCTCACGATGGCCCTCACAGTTTTTAAATCTTTGTCCTTATCTTGTGTGACACTTAATTACACCTTCCCCCAAAAGCTCATACTGACAAAGTGAAGACTGTAAATTGCCTGAAGTTGTGAATGAGATTGTGAATTGCTGCTACCGCCCCCCCCCCCCACACACCTTTTTAATAAGTGGGTTCAGGTAATGAACAAAATGTTGCCTCCAACTGGGAGAGAAAATTATTAATTTCACTTAAACCAAATCAGCAAAGACTTAACTTTGTTAATTAGCTGCTCGGAGGAAATTGGTGTTGTTTAAAGTATATAAAAGTACTGCATAGGAAATTGTGCTGAAGTAAACATACATGCGTGTGTGTGTGAAGTTAAAGTAAAGTGATATGGCCCCTCTGACACGACGTCATCACATCAGAAACGTGTCTATACAGTTAACAGTGACACCAGATGAATCTAAGGGTTTATGAAATGATTAATCGGAAGATGACAGAAGAAGAACTGAAGATCTGACACACGAAAATCAGTTTTTAGATATTGGAGCATTTGATCGTTTGGTTTAGAGCAAAGAAAACGACTGTTTGATGGAGCTGGAAACACAAGTACCTCGATATCTATTCGACTAAATCTGGATTTGACAGGTTTGACCGCGAGGGTCGAGCTGGTAAAGCTGCATTATTACAAACCCCTGCTGTGTTAAATATGAAGGAGGTCCAGTTGGAAGTCTGATCAGATGCCAGGGCTGTGCTACCTGCTATGTACCTTTTTTATAACAAAGAGTATTGTGGGATGGAAGAAGATCAGTATTGTCAGCTCATCAGAACCGTGTGGAGTGAGTCCAACTGGATTGAGTGAAATGTGGTGCAACTGCATCGCAATCGGCTTAAGACTGGATCACATACGGGAATGTGATTGTACTGAACTCTAATTTGAGTGAAAAGTGAAATGTTTTTCAGGGAAAAATAATCTTTTTAAGAAGAAGAATTTTCAGCTTTTCCTCCGAATACGTTCGACAAACCTGCGGATTGTTTACATCCTGCTTTTTTAGACTGTCCAACTTCATTGTTCTGGTGGTTCTTCTGAGCCCTCGACCATGACTCTGGTACAATACCCCAGTAATGACTGGACCAGTTGCCAAAGCTTAAAAAAATTAATACTTAATTGTGAGAAACCAGTTTTCCTGAAAGGATTAAAACCTTAATCCCGTATTTCTTTCATTGCTAATAAAACAATTTCTTTAGTTTTTAAGTCGTGCATTTTGCAGAGTCATCCATGCAAGCAATACATTTATGATACTACTTGTTATGGTGCTAGAGGTAATAGTAGAAGTAACGGTAACAATGTTGAGGCCGAAGTGATATGGACTAAGTGTCCTTTGTGTAATATGGTGACTTAACGAGAGTCAATGTGCATTATTTAGTTAAACGGCACCTTTGATCAAATGATGAACAGTTTTATCATTTTCATTATCAGTCAGATTTCTGGATGCGGAAGGGCGGTGAAAGGTTTCTGTGACCCTAACACCCCGAGCAGCACCGCGTCACCTGCTCAACATCTGGATTTAGTAGCATCTCTGCAAGTAAATGAAGTCTTCACACATGGAAAAAGCTTTTCCTGTTAAACATGGTACGACATCTGATGTAGGTGCATGAGTGCAACTAAATAAATGAATTTAGACTCTGTTGACCTGACGTCTTAATTCCATGATCTACTTTATCTTTTTAATTGTTTTACTTTAATTAAATCTTCTTATTTCTGTTCAGGACATGAAGTAGCTTTCATATGAAAAGTTAGATAATGAAGGTTTATTGTTATATATGGTAAATGGTTTTATATTTATATAGCGCTTTTCTAGTCTTGATGACCACTCAAAGCACTTTGCAGTACAGTTTTATATTCATACAGTAGCCCAAGGACACTTCGGCATGCAGATGGGGAAAGACCGGGGATCAAACTGCCGACCTTTAGGTTGGAGGACGACCGCTCTACCCCTCAGCCAAAGCCGCCCTATATCATGCGAATTGACATAATCTGTGTTTGAAAGGTTATTCACATCCACCTAATTTCACCTGATACATTGAGTATCTGGCAGATAACGTCCACTGAGATTCCTATCGATCAATTTCAGAGATTTCAGATCGAATCCTGCCTCGTCTGCGTTGTGTTTGGGGGGTGGTGGGGGGGGGGGGTCTGTTGATATTCACAAATTTTGATTGAAGTCCAACATCACAGGAGTCTGTATGTGAACTTTTTGCTTTGAGATGGGAACACTGCGAAAGCACCGCGGGGTGAAAGTCAATATCTCCACAAGAGTATACTTTCGATTTCATCTTGCACCATGTGGAGAGAGCTACGATAGTTCAACTTTTAATGTCAGGACAGTGTTTGAATGGTCAGACGTGTTTCTCTTTCTTTTTTAACACATATAACAACTGATATTTAATTGATAGCGTAAAAAAAAACCCCACTCTTAATAATAATAATAATAAGCAATAGCTGGATTTGGCTTTCGTAAGGTGCCTAAAGATCCAGTGGTCCTGGTTCTCCTGCAGAGTAAAACACACGTATTCCCCCTTTTTTCTAAACATATGCAGACAGTTATGATAGAGGCAAGAATGGAAAAAACAAATCTGTCAACTGCCAAAGAAGTGCACACACCCGGGCAGCGGCGTGCCCTAACATACGGTGATGCCCTCAGCGCGGGGAAACAAGGCTGCGCCACCTCCACTTCCTCATTATGAGCCCGCAGGGAGGCTACGTCGTCACTTAGAGAGATAATGTGACAGCCCAGAACAAAGAAGCAGGTAAACAAAGGCAAAGCTTGGAAAAACACCCGTGCTCTCTCTCCCCCACCAGGGAAAGTAGCTAAGGGCGGCATGAGAAAATAAAAAAAATAAACAGCAGTGAGAAAACAGTCCTGCAGAGAAATGGAGAAGATGCACTAATATCTGAGAGCCCCCAACTGAACGCCACAGATAAACAATCAGATCTGACCACGAGCAATCCATCATACAGATTATCGCTGCAGTGGCAAGGCTGCTGTAAATCACCGTGAGTGAATGTACTGTCCAATGTTCCTATTTATCACTCATAATGTATGTTTGTTTGCCAGCACGTGATGTATGTAGAGGGACCTCGCGTATTTCATCTTAAGGACGTGATGTTTGCAGGGCTTTAATTGCCTATAGAGATGGTGTATGCTCCCAGCCGTAGGTATCACAGTATCCTATAGGAGTTGCATTAACGTCAGACCATCCGCAGATCAAGATTTATTTCTGGCACTGATGCAGGGAAAAGGTTTGGAGAGGGAGAGAATATGGGAGAGTAAGGACGGGGCGGTGTCAGGGCGTAAAGTAACATCCAACTTTTATGTGGGGGCCACTAGTGTCTCTTTTCGTAGACCTCAGATTAACTAATCAGAACTCCTCCCTGGACTTAACCAGCTGTTTTAGTTGCATTAACTTAACCATATATTAGTATATAATATATGAGCAGGTTAATCTCAGAGGATTATAGTTTAATTCACCTCAGTTGCAATCGTGAGTTTCTGATTCACATGGTTCTGTGTGAGAAACTCTCCTGCACCATCAGGTTTTGTTTCCCCAGGTTTTTAAAATAATGAAAAGGAGAAAAAACAAGTTGAACGACCACATAGATTCAGAAACATACACCTTCAGATTAGAGCGTATCAGCATCAGACGTACTTGTACTGGTAATTGATTCTATCCCATCCTCCTAAAATGGACCTTGTTACTCCTCTGCACATGTCATATTTACTATGGCCACTAGAGGTCCCCCAACAATGAATCACTTGTACAAATATGTAAATTTCTAAATGGAAACACAAATTAATTTGTGTTGTGTGAAACTGCTCATTATAATGTTAACCTATGTTTTCATGAGACGATGACAATCACTCGTCCAATTAATTGGGAGAATAGCTGCGCTGGCAGCTCTCTGCAGTTTTCTGTCGTGACAGGAAGAGAAAACCAGGGAATAATTTGTATTATTACAACAGGTCGAGCCTCTAATTAATCAGTAATATTAAGATCCTTACGTTTCCAATGTCTTAACCTCTAAACCTGCAACTGCTAATTTATGAAAATAGAACCCTGAGGTAAACAACAAGGTGAAATGTCACAGGAAAAAATTCAAATAGCACAAACTGGGGAGTGGAATTTCAGTGGAATTTAACATTTCTCCTCAACTTTCTTTAACTGTGTTTCCGTATCCATTTGAACAAACCGCTGTTTGATTTATGGCTCGTGGTTTATCTCCTGCCTGCAAATAGCCGAGCTCGCCGCAGTTTGTACGTCTCCCATCCGGCGTGTTGGGAAGCCACAGCTGAGTCAGTCATAGAAGGAACAAAAATAAAGGAGAACACGCGTTGAATAAATTAGATTTTTGATGGCAAACGACATTTCAACAGGTTTTTACCGACATCTTGCAAATGGATGATTTCACTCTGAACATTAGATTTTTTTTCCTAATCCTCAAACAAGATTAAATAATGAGAACTGCAGCTGAGAACAAGATGGTTGTTTTTAAAAATTTTAAAAATCCTGCTTTGCTTTTATATTTTTGCTTCATTACTTCAAGTGTCTGCTGAGACGCAAGTAATGTAATGAAATATAATCTTTCATTAGGACCGGAGGAGCTCAGCTCTGCTCGGCTGTGTGTGTGTGTTTTAAAAATATTATACAAACACACAAACATGCGACACAAAAGTGCTGCATTTTGTTTTTGTGGCCCGGGGACTTCTGTCAGGATTCTTCAACAAAGACACAGTCGGTGGAAAAAATGTCCACTTATTTATTCACTGAAACATTTTGTTCATCCAAAAACTCTCTCAGTTCATGACTGGGAGTAAAGTTAATGTTTCTTCTTCTTCCCGCTGTACAAGAATTAACTCAAAAATGTTTTTGTGACAGTCACCAGCTCCTTTGACGCCGTTTGGAACAAGAGTCTGAACAGTTGTAATCGTTGGTTGTCAAGGTCCAATGCGCTCGAACAATTGTGAGTCGGTCTCAGCTGTCAGTCAGGATTTAATAGCCTCAAATAACTAATTCAAACCAAATTTACTAAACTTACAGAAACCACTTTTATCAAGACATTATTTGACTTTTTAGTTTGGTCCATGTCCCATCTGCTAACGTGGAGGAGGCAGGGTTTATCGGAGCCACCGGGGGGAAAATCAGGATATTATCGCTTTACAATTGGGCCGAAGTCCATTTTTCTAATTGTCTGTGTGTCAAACCACAAATACACAATGTGTGGCACAAAGAGATGTAACAGAACTGTGTGTATAGTTTATTAGTTCATATAAACACCATCCAATTCCAATATACATCATCCGGGACGAATAGTGAGGGCACCACTGTTTTAAATGTGGATGAAGGCAGCTACAAGAGGACCTGTACAAGCCCACAGCAGAACAATGTCAGCTGTGTGGTGAACCAGCTGGTCTCAAATGACCAGGTGAAGACAGTGAGACGCAGGTGAAAGCTCCGAACGCAAGTAAATGGACATTTCTTTACACCTGTTCATTTCATACTCCTTTTTCTCATTAATTCCAACGACTCACGTCTCCTGTCCATGTTATTCATTCAATAATTAGTGTGTGTGTGTGTGTGTGTGTGTGTGTGTGTGTGTGTGTGTGTGTGTGTGTGCTATGTCTGTGACTGATGTGCACCATAAATAAACCAAAGTTTGACTTATTTCTCTCTGTTTATCTGTTCATATTTGCTCATATGTTCATGCAGAGATTATTAGTTTTTCCCTAAGTATCAAACTGTCATTCCTTCTTTACAGAACTGTATTCTGCAGCTAACACATCCCGCCACACTCCGCACAGTGTCAGCTGCACGTATTTATATCTGCACGACAGCTTCTAAACTCGGAGCCAAGTGTGAACGCCGTAGTTCAACGTTCGGTTCAAGCTGAGCGGGGAATGAAGAGCAAGACAGACTTAGGGAAAAATCAATTGTGGAAAAAGAAAAAAGCAGTCCGTCAGAGCGGGAAAGTACAGCGCGGCGATTTCAACACGCGCAGTCAGGCAGAGCGTGTTTGAAGAGCGGCTTCACTTGCTTTGTTATCGAGCTACAGCGGCCTATCAGGGAATCTCTCCATTACTGAGGTTCTTCAAACAACAGTTCCTGTCTGACCCCGCTGATCAAACATGCATCTGCAGCGTCCGCTTTCCAAATCCAAACGCTCCGGAATCAATGCCACAGCGCAATGTGATGGATAATTGCCCAGTGAAAGTCATTGTTAATCATCTGAAATGTGATTTATGAGTGCGAGGATAACTGATAATTATATGGTATTGTAATAATGACTACTTCCCTCAAGGTCGGGCTATTTCATTTAATACAGGATGAAAAAAAAACACACACAGAGGGAATGAAGATGTGTGGTGCATTTAAAACAGCTTTTAATCGGCATGATGAAAAATGCATCGGCTGCCCTGGGTGAAGGCAAAACTCCAGTGTCTGTTGAGACAGAGATGCATGTTTGATTCCGTCTTTAATCTTGGTTTGGAGTTCAAACACGATCCAGCCTGACTGCTCCTCAGCGGACGACTCATCTGACTCACTGGAAGAAGACTGCGGCTGTACGCCTGTGATGAAGGCGCCTGTGTCGGGCAGCGTGGTCGTCTTCCTCCGCCTCTGGCCTCGTACCTGCTCCCGGAATTCCCTTTGCTGCGGTAAACGGCACCGACCTGCAAACGAGCAAACCTCCACGCTGAAAACTGCAATTTCTGACAAATACTGAATTTGTCCTCGTACATCCTTTATTGTTTTTAAAGATGAGATAAGTCTTTTTCAGATATTGTGATCAGGCGTCCCAGCAAACTACTTCCCCCTGGAAACTAGTTCCCCCTGGAACTGTTTACAGCTGCACGACTGTGGCTTCCTGTATTTGGATCAGTTAAAGGAATAGAAAACGCTGTATTTTTCCGATAGTGGAATGATGATGGATGCAACCAGACCATGCTCTACATAAAGGGGAACCACCTGGAACTGATTAGCTAAGAATCTTATCAATGAAAGTACATTTTTTTAATATATATTTCCCATATGGTAGAGAATTTGTAGATGGAAGCATCGTTTTGTTTCACTCGGTCTTGAGGGATAATATAATATTCAAATCAAGAATTATTGTGTGAAGTGGAGGGAGTTTGCTCATCTCGTCGTATGAGCTGCATTTGTATAAGCGATCTTACATCAGTCTTTAGCTCGTGAGGTCAAGTGTGGTCCATGTCCCGTCTGCTAACATGGAGCAAACCTTGTAAGGTCAAGAATGAAGCTGTAGGCTCGGTTAAAAGATTATTACACAGAGGATGCTATGCTCATGCTATGACACAAATACTCACATAGGTGTTGTGCAAAATAAACAATAAATGCTAGTTTTTATTAACAACAACTCGTTCAGCCCCTTACTTGTTAAACTATTGTTGAATGGTGAAACCCTCCAGCTCCTCACCCGAGCAGTTTTTCCGTGCGTCCTCCACGCGGCGACTGCTTGAGATCATTTGACATCCGATCAATTTCTCTCAAATGTCTGACCGCTGGTGAGTCGGAGTCATTGCTGTTCATTTGTCTGTGGCTGACATGTCGGAGGCCAACGCGGACGGGTTAGAAAGGCAGACCCCCCCCCCCCGGCTGGACGAGCGTGTAACCTTTTATTTGGTCATTTCTTTTAGCTACAGTGTGTTTATGAAATTGATCTGTTTCAACTGTGATTTCTTTCCTTTTTCCTTTGTTATCTTATTCCTGCTGCTAACACCCCCCCCCCCCGTAGAAAACAGCACTATTCAAATGAAAAGTCATCTTGAAGTGAATAAAGTGACACATGAGCCTCATTCAGACACCTGTTTGTGAATTATTATATTTTACTATTCACTATTTTATATATATATATATAAAAAGAGGAGTTGTCATTTAGTATCAGGTCGTCATTTATGAGTCTAAATGTGATTTAAATGGAGCTTGTGCACTAATACCTGCACTTGTAGTTGTTACACTCTCTTTACATCCAAACCTTCGACTCGATCCTTTCTTCTTGTCCTCTCTGTACATCTTGCCAGGGTTGCGTCAGTCCAGCCTACACAGGCATGAACAATAACCTCACCGTGACTCAGGAGCCTGACAACATCATAAATTAACTCAATTAACAAAAACAACCCGGCTGAAGACGACCACGCGATGTGGATGAACGCGGTCAAGGTGAGACTTGAGCCTATAAAGCTTCAGATTTAGATTGATGGTGTCGGACAAACAAAAATAAAATAAAAAAATTACGGCGCCATTATCCTGCTATTAAGTTTGCTAAGGCGAAGGATAAGCTGCGAATAACATGGGTCATATTATGCTTCAGTGAATAGCCACTGACGACACAGAGGGGACCTTGAGTGAATATTAAATACAACAGCAAATGAAGAAGCTCCGAGTTCATTGTGTGGGTGCTGTTTTGTAATAAGCTCCACAAATGCTCAGTACCAGTGGAAAGTGGAAGGACACTCGGAGCTCATACCTTTTTTACCAAGGCTAACACCCGGCTCTGCCCCACAATTAAATTAGCTCTGGGGTCGTGGCTCACACCTCCACAGAACACTCTGGAAACCTCTTCAGTGGTTTACTTTGTGTTCTCCTGCTGACTAACACGGTCGAAAAACTAACAAACAAGCAATGAAAACACAGGAATGTCGCCCAGTAGAGTGCAAACCTCCACCAAGGCCCCAACAAATCCCCTTAGGTTCAGTGAAGTTGCACCAGATTTCACAAATATCAGTCCCCTGAACATGCCTATTTCTTTTGTCTATTGTTTATTGGGAAATCTGACACAGTCATTGTGTGGTAGTTTGTGTGCTTGTGTTGATAAAAGCCTCCAGGATGGTTCTTGCCCTGTGCGTATCCATCCCTCCATTCATCCATCCATCCATTTTCCATACTGCTCATCCCTTTCAGGGGTTGAACGGGTGCTGGAGCCAATCCCAGTGGACATAGGTATGGGGAACTGGGTTCAAGTCGCCACGCGACCAATCACACAGATGGAGAATTTATGGAAAAGTCTCCAATTAACCCAACCTGCTTGTCTGTGGACTGTGGGAGGAAGCACCTGGAGAAAACCCACACAGTCCATCTTGCTTTTGAGGCAACAGCGATAACCAGGATTCCACCATTTTTCATTTCAACGTTATTTCCTTTCTAAATTTAACACCTTCGTGAATTGAGCTGATATGATATCGTGCTGCGTGTTCCTCTTATATATATTTGCACTTTCAAAAGTTTGACTTCTGTCCCTATGTTTTCCTATCTATCACCAACCATATGTTTATACTTTGAATAAAACAGCTCAGATGTCCTCGTTCTGTCCACCTGTCGGCAAACCGGCTACAAAATGAGCCGTTGGAAAAAAAGTGTTTCATCCGTCGAAATAATGGCGCCCTAACCAACTGTGTGTGTGTGTGTGTGTGTGTGTGTGTGTGTGTGTGTGAATAATACGCCGATGTCACCTACTGTACTCGCCGTGTATATTTAATGCAAAAGATGCTGCCAGAGCGTCGCTGAAGCTCAGCTCAGGACCCTGTGGCCCCCGGCGGCTCCGCTGCAGTTAGACCCGCTCCGAGGATGTTGCGTTACTGCCACCATTTGGACACCGCGTAAAATGGTCAGTCAATATTTTTAATTCCCCCCCCACCACCCCCTGCTTCAATAAAGTAAATTGTGTGTTATTACAGGAAAAGGTAGCAGAGCCTCAATATCTCCGGCTAGACGCTGCTTTTGATCTTAAACACAAGCACAATTTCCTGCCTTGTTATCCTATAAAATTAAAAAGTCCAAAAGAGACACGAGGCTCGGTATTAAAACTCGGGGTCTACGTGGATCCACTTTTTCTGATCTTTGTTCTTGTCCTTTATTCCACAACCACTTTCTTTCTTTCTTTCTTTCTTTTAAATAGACTTTGCATGACTTACTCCCCTAATTACTGCCACTGTCTCCTTTTCTCTGCTCATTCCCTCTTTTCAGGAGAATAAAGGAAGGATCCCACTGTTTCCACGGTAACATTTTTCCCTCCACCTCACCCTTGAATAACTCATTGTGCGTCTTTTCTCCTAAGTTTTACGATTAACACACGGACAACAAACGAGTCCTCTGAGGAGAGACCGTTTCCACTTTCTCTTTTCTCTGTAAATATATTACTTTGTGCGACAGACTCCAGAAATCGCTCCCATCTTGAGTGGCAGCTCCGTATTTCACTCCATCCTGTTTTTTCTTTCCTCTGCCTCGTTCCTGATCAGAGCTGATATCACAGACAGATTGGAAAAAAGGGAGGTAGTCTTTACCTTTGCTATCTGTCAGCTTAATCCCCTATGGAACATAACTTCATTTTCTCTCAACACTGTTTTGTTAGCCACCCTTGACTCCTAACACCCCCCCAAACACTCTGTGTTTCATCATCCCAATCATTAAAAGTTTCTCAAATCCTCTTCCCCTCTTTTGAAATCCTCTTCCCCTTGTGGTGGCAGCGTTTTCTTTTTCTTTCCGTCTATTCTTCATCTTTCTCATTTAACAATAAAACACAAGATCTTTTTCTCAAATAGAGAGAAGCACCTCAGTCCATCCGTACTTTCACAGATTAGACAGCAGTGGTTTCGCATCATTTTCTTGCAACTAACTGAAGTCGAGCAAAGAAACTACTTCCTCCATTGCTTCTGGCAAACAAGAGCCACTCGTAGACGCAAGATTATGGGAACTGAAGTGGCCAATGTTTGGCAATTTTAAAGCCATTTGCTGAAATGATGGACCCAATCTTCTTTGATTCCCACCTCTTATATCACTGATGCCGTACCTGCTCGTGATCTCAGATCTGCAGATCAACTGTTGCTCTTGGTTCTAAAGGTAAAGACGTGAAACTCAGGACTCCACGATTATGGATTAAACTTCCACTGGGAATCAGACTAGCTACCGGTATGTAATGTTTCTGTTTCTATGTTTTTATTAAAGCTGTTTCTAACATACGGATCAAGTTGCAGTAAACGGTGGTAACCACATAATTAACCATTCACCACAAAGTCCCTTAAGGACGTCACCTTCTGACAGATTCGATGCTGCAGAGACATTAACTGCATCAAAGTTTGTGCGACACCGAGTGAAGGAGCTTAAAATCCAGGGGAGCATTTAGAGTGTGTGGCTCCCTTTTTATATTAAGGGTATAAATCTAATAAGAACACCTGTCCCTCTGCACCAATTGTTTGGTTTTATTACCACCTACATGCACCCTGGTATTAGTCTCCCCGTGCAAATAAACTCAAGCGCTGCTGTTGAGGAAAAAGTTAATTTCTTGGCAGCTTGTGTTGGACTCTAATGAATTGTGTTTTGTTTGTGTGTTACCTCTGCTGCAGTTTGTCTGTCAGCGGTATTACTCAAAAACAACTGTTTTGGTTTCCATTAAAACTTTGTGGAGGGGCGAGACGTGGAAGAACCAAGAGCTTTAGCCCTGGAGAAGGTGTGTGTGCTCTCCGACCGCCCATTTGGTTTGTTTATTTGTTTGTTTGTTTATTGCACAAAATACCTTTTTCCACCCGTTCAGAACTGATTCCGTCCACATTTTAAACAGGTTTGACACCACTATGCCCCAGTTGGCGCCAGTAAAGCTTTATTTTGTTGGTAGTTCGTCCTGCAATACAAGAACCAATGAAACTTTATTATTCAATCTCATTTGCCACACTCCCTAAAAACCTCAACAGAATCACAAAGGAAGAAGATGAGTGGACATTTCCATTGGAAAGAGACGGAACTACTTTAGTTCAGACCCTGGCACCACAGCGGTGGATGAATACACCATTAATGGAAACTTTTTGTTACTGCACATTTAAACCTTCCGAATTTTGAATATTCCCCTGGGGTCATTCCAGCGGTTTGTGAACCACGTCGCACACACAGGCGCTGATTTCACAAACCAGAGGGTAACACACGAGTGACTGTTTTACAGCATCATCCCTGAAGCTTCTTCAGCAATAACATGTCACTTTTTTTTTTTCTTTCTGCTGTTTCACCTGTTCCGTCTGGAGGCAAAACAAATTATTTTTTGACACGAATTAGTCACTGTCAGTAAGTGAGTGTTTAAAATGCTTCTCAAGCTTTCTTCCCCTTAGTTCTCCCCTTTTCTCCACTATTGAATATATTTAGAAAACTAGGCCCAACACACGCTCATAGATGTCAGATCTCGAAATGTGACTCGTTTTTATGAACTAAGAATTAAGATCCAAGATAAATTATTCCCTTGGAAAATCTTTGAAAATGTCGTTAAAGAAAGCACCAAACCAAATTCCTGCCTCTTTGTTCGGATTCAAATTTCTTTCTTGGTCCGTGGTCCAATTGTTCCACAAAGTTTCATGGAAGTTGGTTTAGTGGTTTTTGCATAATTCTGCAAATCAACAAACCAACAACCTCTGGTGGAGGCTATTAAGTGAGATGCCCATTCATTTATTTTTGGTTATAATGTCACATCGTTGTCACAAGCTCTTCATGTATAAAATTGGATGAGTGTCCCTTTTTAAATAAATAAGTTACACCTTTAAGAAGGTGCCTGCTGACGTGCATTCATACCACTCTTAGTGAGACATTTCGTCACCGCGGCTCGTGGAAAAACAGTCCATTTAAAGTGCCAATCAAGTTACATCACACGTACCTTTCTGATGCAAATAGAGTGGATCCTGTCAGAGATCCATGTTCCACTTCTGTCAGTCATCTGTCTGTCTCTTTTTCACTCCACACTGATCACAAGGTTTCAAGATTGAGCTCCACAAACTTCACCTTCAGTCGAGCCGCAGCAGTTGTGGAGCTTCTCGGGCTCGAGTCCCGGATTTGTCATTTGACAGAGAACAGACGGGGGTGGGGATATATCAGAAAACCTTGCAGGGCTCAGGCCACCGTCCAGCCTGATCCGTGACCGGGTTCCCTCACACGTCTTTGCCCTCCAAACAAGTTTACGAGGATGGAGTGGATCAGGGATGACGCTTTGAAGCCGGCTTGCTGAAGACTGGAAACCCCCACAGGGATCCTCCACCGTTTCCTCTCAGTTGCGGGGAAATGAAATCTAAATGCTGTCATTTGCATATATTTCGTGTAGAGAGCGGAGAGAGAAGAGAGAAACACTTTGGGGAGCATTTTAAATTAGGAATGTGTTTATTTCCTGGACTGGCCTGTTTAGCATTAAACGAAATCCAATCTCTGTTTAGATAGCAGCAAATTAGGCACAATCATTTTTTTGTTGTTGTTGTTGTTGTTGTCCAGGGTAGTGGGATTAGTCCAGGCTGTTTGTATCCTGATGCGCTGAAGTATTCCCCCAAAAAAGATGAAGGCTGAAATGTTAATGTGCACACTAACAGATTTACTGTACAGTGGTGGTGGTGGTGGTGGGGGGGGGGGGGGGGGGGGCGGATTAGATCTGTTCAGTATGGCTAGATGCAGGAAATGATGAGCAGGTCTTCGTCCTTAGTTTCGCACCTTCCCAGAGGTCATTATCTCGCTGAGCTGCTCCCCCTTGGAAGGCACGGCCATGTCTTCACCGCGGCCCCCTTCGTTAGGTGGCTCCTGTCGGTAAGAGGGAAGCTCGGGCTCGCAGCCAGTTGTTAATTCTTATCCTCGCACACACGGAGAATCAGCATCAATTATTCAAAGATATGGTAGTTAGTGCAGAAGTATCTTTGTTGACTTGGTACATCCCACTGCACAATCAAATTTTTATTATTCCTCACTGCACGGGGGGGGGGGGGGGGGGGGGATTCCTGCCACCTGTAACCCACCTGATGTAATTTCCTCCATCATGCATGCAATGCTCTTGGAACAGTCGTCTTAATTCTGTTTTGGATATAGGTTTCATATATTTCCTATAAATATATGGAAAGTATTAATACATTTTGTAGTGCAAGAAATACTGCATCAGTCAATTAGAGCAGCGACGACCCTCATTAATGTCACAGCAGTGGAGAAGCAACAAGGTGCAGGTTTCTCTTCCAATCAGAGACTGCTCTTCTTCAGGAAGTGGAGTTCACGTGGAGAGATCGCTCCTGAAAACCTCTTATTACCTCGGGCAGGAGGTCGTGTCTGTGACCCCCCCCCCCCCCCCCCGGCTGACTTTTCAGTTTATTCTGAAACCGGAATAACAAACTGTCAAAAGTGCCTTGAGCCGCGGTGAGGACACAAACGTAGTCCGACCAACAGAGGTGGTCTTGGTTGGATCGCTGGATTTGCTGGTAGTGAAACCATACACACTATATTCAAAATAATACATTCGCTGTTTAGACAACACGCTGTTGACTTTCATGAAACTCGGTGGTAGGATAGGACATTGGCCAGGGAGGAGCTCATTGATTTTTTTGTTTTTGTTTTTGTGGATGGAAAACAAATAACATCGGTCAGAGACTCTATACGATAAATTTAAAAAGCAGAAATAAGTCCCCCCCCCCCCCCCCCCCATCTTTGCAGCTTGTTTACACCAGCTCAATCTATAGCAGCAGGAGCACCAACTCTGTATGTAATAATACAAAGAAACACCTTCCACGGAGAACTCCTGCATTCACATTCAACAAAGACACATCTTGTTATTGCAGTACAGAGGCGGGTAAAGCACTGCATGGGAGACCTTCCTCTCGTGTCAGATATGTTCGCTGTGATATTTCCGTCCCTGTTTATTCACCGTGTTCACAGATTATAGACCACGTCGTTTCAGAAGCTCCCCCCGCTGTCTTTGAACCAGACAGGTTTGCATTTTCACCACCAGCGCCGGAGACTGACACTCTCTGTTTTAGAGATCAGCTGCTTTTTGAGCGGCTGCTCGCGGAGTTCAAACTTGACCTAGTTGTACAGAGGAGATGTTTATTAAGTCGAGATCTGCACATCACAAAGGATAAACTGGTTGCTCTGCGCTGTAGTGTATGTTGTATTGTTAAGAGCACAGACTGTTGGGGGAAAAACAAATGAAATGTTTGTTCCCGATGAAGGTATTTTTAGTGTTGGTATTTTTGGAACTTTGCAGGTTGCACGTCGTGTTGATGCAGAGTGTGATTCGAGCAGCATCACATTTATGTCAATGTGTATCTGTTATCTGTTAAGTTGGTAAGGGCTCTTTTTATTTTTTAACCTGAAGACCCTGGTTTGATCTACAGCTCAAGTCCAGTGGGAAGGTTCTGGGTTCACGTTCTCCTGGTGTCTGTTCTCCATCTTCCTCCCACAGTCTAAAACCAATGCATGTTGGGTTAATTGGCGATTTGCCTGTAGACGTGAATATGAGCGTGAACGATTGTTTGTCTTTGAACATCAGCCTCGTGATGGACTCAAAGGTTAAGTGGTAACTAGATGATAAATGGATGGTTCTCAGTTGAGGAGAGATTCTCATTATTCACTTCTTTTAAACTAATGTACTACTCACGCTGGGTAGTATCTAAATCTGCCATTATTTTATTATAGAGTAATTATAAGTTATTATTATGAATAGAGGTCATTTATTTCTTAGACAATTTTCCATTGCATTCTGTACAAAAACTGTTTTATTAAATCTAAGCGAATGCTAATGCTCGTTTGAAGTTATTTCAAATTATATTCTTCTGCCAATTTCCGCACAAGTGTATACACACATCATTATTTAATTATTGTATTCATTTGTGTGATAATAGAAATAAACTGTACATATCTTTTACTTACAGTTGCATCTTAACTTTAATTTTCCATTAATAATAACATTTAAAGTCCCATCACATATTGTCACTACCAACCTAAGACCTGACCTGATGCTCTGGTCCCAGTCGTCTACTTCCTGGAACTGACAGAACCCCGGGAGGATCATGTTGATGAAGCCACGAGAGGAAAAGGCTGCGGTAGGCAGACATGACATTTGAGGCAGAGCCACGTGGCTGGAAAGCGACAGTTTGCCCTGTGGAGGGTTGGCTGCGGGGATTTCAACCATCAGGCAGCTCAGAGATCTGGGAATCCACGGACAAGTCCTGCGCCAGACCATAATAGAAACATCACTGACTGCAGAAGGCTGCAGCCAATGGCTCTGGATCAGGAGGAAAGATCCCAACTGGGCCCCAGGATGCCAGGGACATGCACCCAGGTCGGATCAACCTGATCAAGACACACCTGATGATGGTGAGGTACACAACAGAAGACATGTCCCTAACATCTACTGGTCGCTGGTAACGTAGATTGTGCAGAAGACCTACAAGGGATATTCAACCCATGACCTTCCCCTGTGCTTTAACCAAGTCTACTAGTTGCTTAAAGGTTCAAGTCCCATAACCACAATCTTTCCCGAACCCTAAACGCTTGTGCAGATGTTGTGGAAAAGTCAGATCGAGAATATCGTACAGTGGGTGGACAACCTTTGTGTATAGTGGAGTAGATTCAAACTCTATAATCACATGTGGAGGAGCTGTACTGACACATTTAAATCTGCTGTTTCATTATCCATTATTTCCCTTGTCAAATGGTACCAATCCATCAAAGTCATTTACTCCTCTGTGAATAATGGGGTTGTGATTTGCATTCTGTGTGTATCCCCTCATTATATACTTACCCTGTCTGATGCTGTTACAGTAAAAACACACAACTGCTAATGTGTGGAACTTTCTCCAGTATTGTTGTGAAAATGATTTTCTGGGGTTGTTTGTGTTAACAGCCTGGCGGGATGCCTGCCTCCCTCCCATGAATCCCCTCCCCCACCTCCACCCCCCCCGATCACACCTCCCCCACTCTCTCTCATTCCCTCCTCTGATAGAGATGCACTCTATATTTGATACACTCGGGGGTTTCAAAAATATGACTTCCTTTTCTTGCCTGATGGAAATAAGACTCTTGCAGGATGATGGAACGCAGCAGATGTGTTTAAAATAGGTCAGAAATGCTAAAACACGTGAGAAGTCAAAAGCAACTCGAGACCTTTTACTGTGATCTTGCTTTTAATTAATTTATTTTACCTCAATGTCTGAAAATGTCTCTCATTGCTCAGTTCTCTTTTCTGTGGAAATAATGACCAGGAGAGTCAATTTCCATATTTCTTTTCCACACTCACTGCCCCCTTATCTGCACCAAACCCAGTTAAACCTCCACTGAACAGGTCAGCTTCAGTTTTAATAATTACTTGTACAACTAGATTTTATACAGAGGAGTAACGGAGTTCAGGCTACTGCTCCTCCGGAAGCCCCATCACGCCCTGTTAATAATCCACACATGCCCAGATACTTGACCTCGCCTCTGGTTGCGTCGCCACCTCAGGCTCAAAAAACACACCAGGGCGAGGACAGAGAAGTGATCGATAAAACTTTGTTGGGAGGCCGATCAGGTCAGTCTGACCAAGTCCTGCGAGGAGTAAGCAAACCGCAGCTTGAACCGTGTACACGCTCCTGTTAGTGAGAAGCAAGTGTCTGCCAAACAGGGTCTGGAGGGCGAAGGAAGAGAGGATCCGAAGGCAGGAACCTTGAGTGACAGTGCTTTAGGCGAGCGAGGGAAGGGACTGGGAATCAACACTGATTTAGAAAAGAAATAAATAAGAGAAGGAGCTGCGAGAAAGTTATTTTACGGGGGGAAATAACTTCGAGTTATCACAAGAAGTCAAAAAAACAGGGCCGACTTGACAGAATAGAAACTTTGGCTAACAAGGAGAACTTCTGCAGTTACTTTTCTGACACCTGAAACAACAGCCAGGTAGCACAAGGCCCAGTGTTTCTAGAAAAGCAGCACTCACATGTGTCAGAGGCGCTGTAGCTCTAGTACAATGCACTTAGCTGCAAATACGAGCCCTGTATAACAAATTGGCCCCCTATGTGCTTAACAAAGTAAAGATTTATTGGTTAGTAGGCACAGGGAAGAGCTGTTATCGGCTGCTGGGGAATAGTTAATGCAGGTAGACGTAGACCCGTTGTTTAAACCCCCACCAGAGTTTGTCTTCACGGCTTAAGACTTAAAATGATATTAAGATCTGAGAGTTATGATTGCCATCATGGGCGTAACTTAAAATAACCTCCGTCAAAGCCCAAGAATCTCCTCATGAAACTACATTTAAACATCCAATACATGTGGATTTTTATTTTGATCTGGAGCAAATTGCTCACACTCGTACATGTGTCCCCTTAATAACCTTGACTTTGTTTTTTTTTAATCAAGATCCAAGAATTATTCCCTGGCAAAAAAGCCTTGCAATGTTGTGAGTGATGAAGAATTCCTGGATTTGCCCCTTTGTCCAGATCCAGGGCAAAATGTAGTTGGTTCTTTCTTTGTTTGTTTTCAAGTACTTTTTAGATCCTGCAATAAACTAACCAAGGATAAAGGCTAAAACATAACCTCCGTGGCAGAGGTGACCTTGTGTCACTTTGTCCAGTTCAGCACAAACTCCAGAAGCCATATCTGCAATATATTGATCACATCTTGATTATTGCTGTGGCTTTTTTTTAATGTCTTTTAGGAAGCTTCAAATTCTTCGCCTCTTCCAAGTCTCCAGGATATAAAACTGTATGTATGGACGATGGACGTGGATAAAAAACGGGGAAACATATCTCGTCCTTCTCCTGTAGTGTCTCTGGCTGAGCGGATGTTGAATTCTCACTTACTCATGAGAGACATGTGAGGAGTTGGGACTTCATAACAAAACATACTTATGTAAGTTCACAACAGCCACTGGCCAAACTGTCATGAAGTCTTACTGCGGTTGCTGACGGTCCCTCAGAGGATGTCTCATGATTATTTTTGCTGACCTTTGTCCAGGCTCCACCATCCAGTGTAAATTTCTTCTTGACCAGCAAGTTGGAATTAGCCTTTGGTGTCTGTGATCCTTCGAGGATAAAAGCCTGTTTTCTTTTATCCGTTTGTCTTTTTCCAGCTCCAAGCAAAGGAAACTGTAAAAACTAGTCGACCGCCCTCAGGTCGTATTTTAGCATAAATTTATTTTGTAATTTATGTGAGGAGTTCTGGATGTTCAAACCTTTGGGGCTTGATTTTTTTTTTCGACGTAAGAACAACACAGACATTGGACTGGAGCCATTTTCACCACCAGTCAACACCCGACTCGTGTCTCAGGTTGGAATCAGTAATCTGTCCGTGCTGCTCACTGGTTGGACTTTTTTTTTTTACTTTCTGTTGATATGTGAACAGAATTCTGGGATGTGGAGGCCACGGCATGTCGACTTAACCTCGCACCCACAACACGAGCGTATCTGTGAGTGAATATGACCCTTGATCATACTGTGGCATCCATTTTACTGTATAATGCGGCACGTCAGATTCACAGAGGTAGTTGCAGTCAGACACAGTGTAGAACTGTGTGTTTATATTTTTTAAGTTACAGAAGTATTTGAGAAAAGGTGCGTATCAATATTCTTCCTGAGAGTTAGGTTAACTTATTGATGAATGTGTTGTAGAAGGGAGCGGGAGTTAAGACAAGCTTAGTTCATAGACTGGAAGTAAAAGGGAACATGTGGGGAACAGCTTGAGCTTTTCACAGACCTCTTCCCAAACATTGTGTAGCGCACCATTTTCAGGCAATCACTGCAATCAGACAGCTCTCAGTGAGACTTCTCTCCTTTGCGGGAGTGTCTTAAACTACCAGTTTAGATGTTCGCTCTTGAGAAACTGGTGTTTCCACTCTTCTCTGGGAAACGGCTCCAGGTCGATGTTGCAAGTCTTCTCTCATCTCCTTTCCCAGATGTTCAGATGGATTAAGATCAGGACTCACAGCGTGCCACTTCAGAGGAGTCCACTGTTTTTCTTCTCATCCATTCTGGGCTGAAGAGAGAATTGCTCCTGGGTAGTTTTCACCATGTGATCTCCTCACCTTGGTGTGACCGAGCCTCAATGGAAAGTTGTGCCACATCATCTAATCCTCGCTCGGTATCGGTCTCGGCAGGATTGTTGATTCCCTAAAGGAGAAATCCTGCATTTTTATAATAACGATTCCATAACATGAATCTGTCAAAGACGTCTGCAGAACGTCCAAAACTTCTCATCACTAATCTCCTCCTGTACACCAACATTAGACATCTCAAAAAGCTGTAACTACTGCAGAGGTAATGCTGTTTGTTTCCATTCTCATTGCAAACAAAAGCCAGATGTTAGTGGGTTTTTGCTCAGTGGAAAACAGGATTAATTCGATGTCTATGCATCATTTTACGAAGCTTTGCTTTCTATTAAAGGTGATGCAGATAAAATAATTTGGTAAAACTGGTTTCCTCTGCTAAAAATTGAATTTGTAAAAACAGCTATTTGAATTTCCCTCCTCAGAATTCACTGCTACGCCTTCCTGTTGTTTTACTGTGTCCGATTGTTTCTCTTTGGTTACATAAACAGATTATGTAACCCCAAGGTAACCAGACTTATTGAAAAACTCTGGAAAAAAAAAACAAGATTATCTGTCTGTGCCTTCTGTAATGCAACTTGATTTCCCATGCATGCACTGTATAATTGATTTGGAATAACGCTCCTCTATCTCAGTTATGAGGGGAGAGGGAATACTGACAGGAATGAGGGGAGTAAGGGAGGAATAAGGGAGTTTCACAGAATCCCACTTGTCAGTGCTTCTCTGTTTAATAGACGGAGAGAAGGGACGGGCGGTAAGCGCACACGTTCAAATACACTCTGACACACTAACAGGAAACCAAAGGAAAGACAACATGCAAGAGGAGAGAGAGTGTCAGTCTGAGTTGAAACACCAGCACGGGAACATCCTCGCGGTGCCGGGTCCACTTCAACTACCTGCTTCACTTCCATGCTGGTGCACAGTCAGTCATTTTAATTAGCCATCCTTGACATGGCTGTGATATGTCACGTGCGAACACAGGCTGCATGGAGGGGCTACTTGTTAGCGATAACAGCTGCGATGCTGGGACTCGTAGTAGCTCTGTGAGCTTTTCAGGCAGATAGAAAGTGAGTCACGGCTGGTAAAGTGAACATAATTAACCCCGGGGGAGCAGGACGGGAGGCCTGATCTCTGGGCTGGCAGCCTGCATGGGTGAGGAAGTCAGTACAGATATTGGCCTGCGTGTGTGCGCGTGTGCACGTGTGCATGCTCGTATTTGAATTCTATGATTAAATCGGATCCTCTCAGTGTGTAAAGAAAAAGGCAATATTATTATGTAAAGCTTGCAGCAGATGATTGATTTCAACAGACTGGAACATTTATGACTTCTGGAATTTTAAAGGACAGGTATTACTCTTTATTTTTAATCTCCTCAGAGAAACGTTTCTTCGACACTAATAATTTTACGGTTCTCGGATTTATTAACTTTGTTCTGTTGCTCGTATTAGTTATGTTCAACAAAATGTCTGCTTAAAGGTCCGGTTCATAGCGTTCACGCGATAACAGGTGGTCACGCCATAGGCTGTAAATAAAGATGTACGACACATCTCAGCCTCCTCCCACTGCTGCCATCTTCTTCATCTTAGTGATCGTAGCTGTCAATAATGACGGTTCACCTCTATTTTTATAGCCAGTGCCCCATCTGCTAACATGGAGGAGGCAGGGTTTAGGATCTATTCTGCATCCAGCCTCTAGGGGACAATCAAGATTGGCTTTATTTTGAAGGAGCTGTCACATCAGCCATATATATACTTTATACAGTTTCTCTGATGGTGTCTTGTTTCTATCTGTAAGCGGTGGAAGTGCATTTGCTCTGATACTGTACATAAATGACTCAACGTGATTTTCGGCCACTTTATCTTCACTCTGCTGCGTTTCAGAGGGAACATTGTACATGTCGTCAATTAAAAATGGTTTGACAGCTAAAAAGTGCTCTAACTGCTTCCTAGTTTAATATTTGACACTTCATATAGGATTGTTGCTAAAAGTAAAACCATTGACATCAAAGCTTTGCTAAAGTTTTTGAGCAGAAAGAAACTGAACTCTGGTTATTTAAAAGACAAAGTCTAACTTAAATATCAAATCCAATGAATCTCTTTGTTTTACAGCAGGAGAAAAACTGTGTGTGTGTGTGGGGGGGGGGGGAGCTGTTGCATAAACAAAGCTATATTTCTTTACAGAAACAATATACAATTGTTCCTGCAGATATACTCGTCACATCCACACCTCTTTGCTCACCTTCCGACCGACACGGAGCTGTCTCGCTTTTAAAAAGGCTTTAGAGATTTTGCAGCTGACCCAGTTCATTTACTTTAAATCAGGAATATTTTACATAATGAGGGAGAACCATATGTTTCACCTCCCATAGGCTCGTTCTCCTGCTCCACAGGATCACCTGCTGCTCGTGAAGATATAGCGTCTGACACAGAGGAATGCAATTCATCATTCACTGAGCACTTCTGCCGCGTCAATGTGGGCCAGGTTCTCTTATTTTGCATGATTCAAAAAGCGTTTTAACCTCTCAGCGTTTGAAAAACAACAACAAATAGCTTGAAGAAGATGCACAATCATGTGTTGCAGAGGAAACGCATGTCACCGAGGTGCCCGGCACACCTTCTGCCGCCGGTTTATGCAAACCTATGCAGCAATTATGTGGTGTGAGATCAGGCAGAAGGGCTCTAACTGGAAGTCAAGTGCTAATATGATGCATTTAAGCTGAGCTAAAGAACTGTTTGCACGTAATAATCAAATGTGATACGGGATAAAAAGCTGGAACCGATCATTCTGGTGGTAAAACAACAGGAAGTGGAAATAAGGAGAGAATTTGACCATTTTAATGTATTTACTTAGAGGCCCCATGAAATTAAAAATACATTTCCCAGTTTGGATCATGTCCCTGTGTTAATTGTTCATTTATCTCTTGTGACAAGCAAAATATATCTCAATAAACACTGAAAACAGGTCCTGTAAAATGTCTTCAACAGTTTAATGACTCATCCTGCACCCAGAGATGTTTACTAAATATGGATCCAATGATTTTTTGTAAACCCTCATCTTTTAAACTCAGCTCAGTTGGCCTTGGTTTGTTTAATCTGTTCAAACCAATGCGTGTAGTTGCACACGTATGTAAGTAAAGACGGCCTTGGAAGGTTTTTACTGTAGTCGATTGTCAAGCTGTGAAAACAGCATGAACGACAAATGAAGTGACAGCGAGTACAAACCAGAGATTGATTCCATAAACAAGAGATCCAAGGCAAAAATGTAAGTTTAGAATAGTACATTGTTCATCATTGCCAGGAAACAATGACTCACCAGTGAGCGATCCACATTGTGCTGTACAGCGACGTTACTGATCCCCAGTGAATCCACACCAGTTAAAAGGTAAAAGAATTAAGATGAAACCGTGAGCCAGTGAGCAGAAATTCAACAGTTAAAGGAACGTTACGCGTCGTAGGAAACAAACTAAACACTAATAAACCAGGAATCAACAACCAGAAAGCAGCTGCACCTACAGATAATCCTCACAGGGGGCGCTGGGGGGAGCCGACGAAAGACGCCTGTCAATATTTGCCTGGATGCGGATCTGCCTAAGTGAGAGATTGTAGCAGAACAACCAACTGGAAACTGAACCGCTGCACACAGAGAGGTTCCTGTTAGATGAGATCGGCTGCACCACTTTGAATATTCAAATAGGGAATGATTAATGGACAACTCATCGTAAATCTTAATTTGATTTAGTTTAATTTATGTTTCTAAACTCACAGATGAAAAACCTCCATTACATCTGGATACAAAGTTAGTAGATGCCCCTGGGTGTAGTCATCATGTGACACTATGCTATAGAGACACTATAAATATGCACAGTTGAAACTTTTACAGGAAGAAGAAAGTAAAAGATATTACATTGAGGTTTTTTGACATATTTGCCATACTGGGAAAATGTATTTTTCATTTCTTACTGGCTTTAGGTAAATATATTACAATGGTCAAAGTGTAAATGTAGGTTTCCTTTGGTTTAGCTTCCTGACATTTGAGGAATATCTTCACATTGTACATATTGTAAGGACAAGAGTGATAATCACAATGCTGAATTTGACATTACCCATAAAAGACAACATTATATGGCTAATTAGACAGCTAATTAGACTATCTTACAAATGTTTACCTTGATAGATGACATTAAAGAGAGGTTTATTCTTTAGTGCAGTGTCAGGGAATGTGAGAATGCAGCGTTCCACATGCTTCTCATTGTTCTGTGCTGATTCTACAACTCCTGCTGGACAGTGTAAATAGTCCATTCTACACTAAACCCTGTTGCGGTGATAACAGAGCTGTAAGAATTACTGCATTGTTGTGGTTGTCAGCCGCTGAGCCTTGCCCTCATCACAAAGCCATTTCCCATCATGCATTTAACTCGTGCAGTCGATGGGAGACCATGATGGAGGGCGGCGCGGCTCAGAGAGAAGCGCAGCTGCCTTCCCTCGTGAGGTTGTCATTGCTCATGTCAACGCTGCGAGTCAAGTCGGCCAACGTTATGAAGAAATCAGCCGTGATTGATTCTGCAACGGGCCCAGCTCATCTCCACCAAACTCTCCATCCCGGCTCCTCGTGTGCGTCTCGGAGGAGGCCGTTGCCCTTTGGCTTTATTGATCCTGCCGCCGAGCGCCTTCCATTTTCAACGAGTACAGTAGCACAGTCTCCAGTTAGTCCACTGTATCTTTGGTGTAAGATTTCTTTTGTTTCGGCACAAGATGTTGCGCGTGATTTGCAGGCTGAGATACGCTTCTAGCGCAGTTATGGTTTATTTATTGCAACTTGAATTGAACAGCAGCTTCACAAGGAATTCAGACTCCTTCACTTCTTGTACAATTTAATGTCTTATTTTAAATTCATTGACATTTATACTACTAATTTTGGATCAATAATTAAATCAACTGAAAAAATGTACTTTACTGTTTTGTTTTACAATATTTAATCCATTTTTGGCAAAATAATATATCAGTAAGAACAAGTAAGAGTCTTAGTGGTTTTTTATAGCTGCTGTCATTTTATTTTAATAATCTCAATTTCAGCCTCATCACTTCACAAGAATTACACCTAAACGTGTCCCTATAGTTCCCCTTAAATATTTTTAACATCTCCCTCTGACAACACGGGTTCATTTCTCCAAGACAAGGCAGGGGACCATCTTCTGTAACCCCCCCATTGAAGTTATAGGTCCATCTGAACTCTTTCCAGCAGAACCCAGCCCCTCTCTGAGCCTGAGGCAGGAACACATCAATCAAAGGATCCTGGAGTGAAGTCATCAGAGCCTCATATACAAAGCTCCACTTCTCTATTGCAGCTACATGTGAGACAGTGTTGATGTCTTTCCAGTGCAACTGGATTTTTTGGCAGTACCAACATTATCAAAGCATTTAAATTGTGGTGCAGTAATTCTGCTTCAATTATTTCTATCCACCTGTGACATTTTTGACTTTCCTTAGTTTAGAAAGTTACACAAAAACCCTGAAGTCCAACAAGCCTTTTGTAGATAAAAATCAACGTGAGGGAGACGGATCATGTCGAGGGCACGAAAGCACTTCTAAATCTCAGAGTGTTCCCAGGAGCGCAGTGTCCTCAATAATGGAAGGACTCTGGAATCCACCAGGACTGTTCCAACAGAGCAAGAAGGGGCCTCTGTGATGAAGGTGAACCGGAGGTCAGCGGTCACTCTTCAGAACAGAGCTTCAGACGCAGAGATGGAAGAATCTGCAGGAAGGACGATCCTGTCAGCATCTCTCCATCCATCAGGCCTTTTTCGTGTGGATAGACGGAGGCCATTTTAAGAACAAGACATATGCCAGCATGCCAAATTGTATTTGACGGCCCCTGAGAGCACGAGGAAAAGGATTCCCAGGTCTGATGAGACAAGAAGTTTGAACTCTTTAGGCAGACGTCCAAGCAGACGCCGCTCATGACCGAGCTGATGCCACCCCAGAGAAACATCATGCCATCAGGAAGGGCTCTCATCAGGACACCGGTCAGAATCGAGGGAAAGATGAATGCGGCAATGTTGTTAAAGAAAAGAAAACCTACTGTGAAGTTCACGTGACCTGAGACAGAGGCAGCATTTCACCTTTCAGCTCGACCATAATCCAAACCATGAATCCAGTCGACGCCGGAGCGGCTTCGGGACAAATCTGCGGTCGTCCTCGAGTGACCCGGCCAAAGCACCAGACTTAGACAACGTACGACATCTGTGCAGCGACCTGAAGATATCGCCGCTCGCCGCCGCTTCCCGTTGTCAATCTGACGGGAGCTTGAGAGGATCTGCGGGGAAGAATGGGATGAACTCCCCAAATCCAGATGTGCAGGAGCTTGTAGGTACTCGACCCAATAGAGACTCAAAGGTGTAATCGTTGCCAAAGGGCCTGAAACACTTTGTAGGACTGACAGAGACAGAACCCGCCGCTGGAGAAGAACCTCATGTAGCTACAGAGGGTTAAAGGTGAGCCAGGATTCCGTTAGAGATCAAACTGAAAGCACAATTATTATTATTTTCCAAACTTTCTTTATCGTTATATCACGATATCTAAAATACTTTCGGCCCAGGAAGTGGATTAGTAAAAAATCTGATCGTGTAACAGTGCTAGCATATGTACTGTAATTGATGACCTACATCAATATAATTGGAAATTTTATAAAATTAGACTTTCCCTCTATGCTCCACCACCGTGCGAGTCTCTCCAGGATTCACCACTTCACGTTCTGCGTAATTACCACGATGCAGAACGTGTTTCCAGGCTGATGATGCAACGTTTATCTGCTGTGAACTTAATTGACTCATTAACTGGAAAATTAAAGTCCACGGGATCAAGAACTCACACAAACCCTCTCAGTCTGTCTGTGTGTTACTTCCTCTAAAGGCTAATTGTCACACAGCTGATGTTTCTGTCTCACGTGGGAGTCGGTGCGGTGACTTTGAAGCCCCGGATGCCGACTCTCTGTACTGCAGCGCCCCCTGGTGTGAAATCGAGGCTATTGCAATGCTTAAAAAAACACAATAATTTTTTTTTGTCAGTTATTATTGACATAGACTGATGATTGTGAGAGATTAGGACCAGGTCAATGAGGTTATCATGGAAATTTAAAATCAGACCGACAAAACAATGTCATGTCAAAGTGCACATGCATGACACGTCGTTCTAAATGTGTCGAGCCGACATGACAGTACCTCCTGTGGCCATGAAGAATGACTCACAGTTTTTGTTGGAAAAAGCCTCGACCTTCAGCCCGTCCACCACTTGTGAGGTGCATTGTGCCCCCCCGTTCCATCCATCAGCGACTAACCCTCTGGACTGACCCCAGCTCATGCTCTCCAGACTGGATGCTAGAGACATCTCAGCTGCAGGGCTTCTGAGATCTTGTGACAGAAAGTCCTCCCAGAACAGCTGAGGCTGTAACAGCAGCAGCAGATTAATGCTCCTGGCTGTTTTTGGGGGACTGACGTGTTCAACGACCACGACACTCTCGGGTGAAAAGGTCAAGTTTTTGTGATAACAAAGCTCGGGTGAGGAACGTCGACTGGAACCTTCCCCCTGCTCCCTTTTCTTCATTTCTCTTCATCATGTTCCTGTTCCCAAATTTCAGATGATTCATTTTATCAAGAGGAAGAATTTGTGCAGGGATTTCTTTTCTAAATCCTCGGCCTGATTAACATGTATATACTGTATCCTGCAGACAGACGTTCAGAACCATGACATTTCTTTTGTTATGCTGCACCACCACCTAGAGGAGATCTGGCATAATGACAGAAAACTGATTCACTGTTGGTGCATGAATGGGGGGATAACAGCATTATCAAAGTTTTTAAGAGCTAAACAATCATTGACTTGAGTATTGTTTCCTTATCTGTCATTGTTTCATGAAGTGGGACAAATAGGAACCAGGGTTTTGGATGCATTAGGTCACATTACATGTGGGCCACTGGGGCTGATTCAGTAGAATAAGGATTTTTAAGTAGTGTTAACTCAAATGTCTGATACTTCCTTGTCATATAGATCCTCTTTCCTAAATTATCCCTAAAGTCACATTTATACATCTATGTTTAAGAACATTTCAGTACAAATGTAGTAAGAATTTAACCAACAAAACGTTTTGTCTTACTGGTCTCTTACTGGTAATTTGACAAATCAATTTAATTGTTTTAATATGATTTGAAATTCTTAAATTTACTACGTTTTATGTCCAGAGACACTGGGTGTTAGTTGCTAATTGAATGAACAGGTGTTTAAATGTTGTCTTTTGTTTTGAATTGTACTTTAATACATTAAATTACTGTCACTTCTTCCTGATAATTAAATCACAGCCTAACAAACCTACAGGGTAAATAACCTCTTCCTGTTTTTCACCGTCTCAACCACGTGTGAGACGCTGCTCATCACAAATCTAAAAGCTATGATGGTTGTTTAGAATAATCCCATCCAACTGCTTTCACATTGACATTCATTCCATCCTCATTTCATTAGAAGGGGGTGAGATGAGGTGTGTTCGGTTGCTGACAAACACTCATCCTCCCTCCTCCTCCTCCTCCTCCTCCTCCTCCTCCTCGCTCAGAGTTCATCTGATTAAACTTTAACCTGAAACACGGCGACGCTCCAGTGTCCAAACAATTTGAGAGAGAAGGGAAGGACTGACCTCGGCTCCGGGGAGATATTGATTGCCGTCATTTGTTGTTTGTGTAAGTGTCTGTCAGGAAGCTCCGGGGACAGAGGATTTCCACGTGTGGGCACAGAACGCATCAACAGTTACAATAATAACAGAGGAGGCTCAGTGCTGCTTCTGTCGCACACATCTTAATGATGTCTCGACTCTACAATTAACAACAGCAGCTGGAACTCGGTGTCTGTTTTAGGCAGATATGAGTGTGGCTCTTAAATGGAGGGAACAAATACAAAAGAGGGAACACAAAGAAAGACAGAAAGAAGCTGGGGTGGTGCAGACATCTGCCAGGACACGTCAGTCCCACTGAAGTCAACCAGGATTCACCAAACACATGGAAATATGTCCAATAAACAAGCCGGATTACTTTCATGAATGGTACATGAATTATTTACTGGGAAATTAGTTAAAATGTCAAATAATGTGGAAATGATAGATGTTTGTTGAGTGAGTTTTTGAACAGTTTATTTATCGTGGCGTTTAAGGAAACTCGTAAATTTGTCATCGCTAGTCGAGATAAGGGTTGAAAATTTCAAGTATTACTCAACTGAATTTGAATACTTGTGTTTTTACATTAGATTTTTGTGCAAGGATCTGTATAAGTTAAGTTTAATAGATTGATTGAATATTAGTTGTTATAATAATCAGTGTAAAAGACACACGTGGTAACAAGGTTACGTGTATCAGTCATTTCAAAGAGGCATTCACTTTTTAATCTGCGGACTGAATCGACCCCTTTATGAACGAGCAGAACAATATTCAACTGGAGTCGGAACAATGCGGCTCGGTTATCTAAATGAAATTCACGGCGCTGCTGTTATTAGAGGATATTCATCACCAGCGTCTCTCAGAAGTTGAGCGATGAGCATCCAACCGTAATCACTTCAGAGCTAATTACACCACATCAGCGAAGAAGCATCTATTAGTTTGTGTCTGATGCGGCTGTCATTTCATTAATGTAAATCAATCAGAGCTGAGGGTCGATGTACTTTACTGTGTGTGCCGGGAACTTTTTTTCACTTTCCGGGCGAGAGAGCGAACGTCTCAATATTTTCTGACACTATCACAAACACTCTCCTGTCGTCTGCCACAATCCTGCATCTCGCCCGGGATATTGGAAATGGTGTCCAGGGATGTTATGAGTCTGCAAAAACCAAAAAGGATGTTACTGTTCAGACATAAAGATAATGACAGTACATTGTTTGCTATCCTTCATCTACTCTCTGCTTTTAAATCAACATGAGAACAGATCAATAACTTCCTCTTAACTGTTAAGACCTTTTAAGACCTTGATCTTATTAAGTCTTATTTCATATCTCCTCAGGTCAGCAACTTTTTTTTTATTCCCAGTGGGGCTCTGGGGTTTGGTCCAGTTCCCAGAGCTGCACCATCATAATCAACGTTAATGATAAGTGGTCGAAGGAAGAGATAAATTCTTAATGAATCACTCCCCAGCGGTTTCGTAACGACGACTTTGACAACTGCAATCTGCAGCGTTCTGAGGAACAATCCCATGGGAACGCTGGGATTACAGCACAGGTAGAGAGATGTGCCTGAAAACGTTTGTTAATGAAGAAAACAGCCGTGAATGAATGAAGCTGTACAAGTTGTTCTTTAAAAAATTGGAAATGCAACATATTTCATTCCTAAGCAGTGAAATCTGTTCCTGCTTCTATTTCTCTGCCGGGTTCTGATTTCTTTTGATGTCACTGAGATTTCAGCATCAATGTGGTGAGCACAATATTATTATGGCCGATAAGAATCATGACAGACATAAGAAAGTGAGATTCATGTTGCAATAAATCCACTTTCACTGGGTTTTTTCTTTTCAATTTCAGGATTTTAATCCTTGAACGTCTGTTTTTTTTCTGACACAATGGGACTGGACTACTTGTTCTCAGCTCATTTGATCACACACACACACACACACACACTGCACCTATGATTGAAGGCCTATGCGTGCACATGTGTGTGATGTTTAAGTTGCTGAACTTTGTATCTTCACTTTTAATTGTACACTAACTCCAATGGTTCATAACAGAGCACCGGCGCTCCTAGTGGACACCAGGAGAATAGCTTGTTCTTGCTCCACAGGCCAAACATGGCTCCATCTGGTGAGAACTAGTAAAAAGTGGACTCCGTGAACACCTAATAACAGAATGCATGATTGATGGAGTAATGGCAGAAAGATCAATACCGTTAAATGTTGAATGTGTTTTTCCGTGGGGACACGTTGAGTTTATCATAAATGTTTCATGGGAGCTGAGGTTGAAATTCTCATCAACTGTGGGGAAGAAACTGATCGGAGGGGAGAGAGAAAAACCTGAGAATCGAACCTACAACTTTGTGACAATAAGGTCACGACCGAACCACTTAAGACACAGTGACAGAAAACAAACACTTTAACTTTCTCTCTGGGCTGCCATCAACCCCTGAGGCGAGGGTAAACACAGCCCAGGAAAACTATAAATGCCCCATGGAGACCGACGCCAGGAAACTGAATAGTAATGTCTTTCTTGTAAATAACCTGTGTATGCACCCTTGTCACTCTGACTCAGCTCAGCACCTTGAGGGACGTCTCGCTGCACGTCTGCATCTTGGCCCCGGTGTCGACATAATAGAGGGCACATCAGACCAGGGGACACTGCCAGCCACTCGGTGGAGTGGAACTAAAGAGGAGGAGGCAGAGACGTGGTGAAGGAGAGGGGTTATTTCGAAGTTTGGGCACAGTGAGATACTGACTCACATTCAGCCTCCATGACAGCCTGTTGACAAGCTGCAGCTGCGGGCAGAGATTCTCCTGCAGCTCCGGGGGGGAGCTGCAGGGTGAGCATGGACAGAATCAACAACACCGTGAATTTCATCACCTCCTCTCCTGCACCTTGTCTGATCCTTCAGTCTCTGTGTTTAAGACTAAAGTGGCAATTTTCTTCTTCTCATTTCATCTGAATCAAATTTGTAAAGATGCATTTCAGGAAATACATCAGAGAAAATCCTCACTGACACAGATTCAAGATTCATTTATTTATCATGTGCACAACACACAGCAGTGGCTGGCAACGAGATGCTTGGGTCACAGGATCCCTTCGAGCCATACTCACAAATATTTGAAAAACCACACAAGCAAAACAAAAAATAAGTACAAAATTGAATATAAAACATTTATTCTGATGTATTAGAATAAAATATACACCTAAAATATAAATTGTGAACTAAAATAAAGATATTACTACTAACAAAAAATAAATCTGTCGAAACACAGCTACAGATCCACGTTACCTGTTTATTTAAATTGTATTAATAACATATCGTTTGTCCAAATGGCAACAAATCAGACAATTCACTTCCTTGGGCCATAAACACTACGCGTTCCAAGTGTGAAGCCGATAAGACGAGCGGTTCCCTGGACCTCTGAGCCGCAGACACACACAGACAGACTTCTGCAGTTCGTAGACAGTTTGGATTGAAATCGGATCATTTTAGTTGCTGCAAAGTAAACTTGCAGCTTGATTTCACATAGAAATAAACTATGGTTGTGTAGCTAACAAATAGCAGATTGTCGTAACTATGTCGACCTCCGAAGGGAAGAAGAGAAACCAAATTGCAGAAGCTCATGGTAACTGTGAGTGGCCTTACACCTTATTTCTCTTCTCTTAAAAGCAATGGTTTCTTTGTTTGTTTCCGCAGAATCCGAATTGGAAAAACAACCTAAAACTGCCCCCAAACACATTTGGCATTGAGTTTGACAAAACATTTGTCTCTCTTTTCACTTACATTTCCATTTCCAGCATCTCCAGCATGGACACCGAAAAAGAAATACAGACAGACAATAACAATACATCCATCACTCATGCAGTCCCTTTTACAATATTGAACTCGGACGACCCTCAGCAGAGCGCATACCTCTGCCGAGGCCAAACAGTCCCGCACAGGTATGTCTCTTGTGATGGCAAACTGAGGGGAGAAGTTCTCAGATATAAATGCACCAAACTCCACAAACTTAGAGATTTCAACGCCATAAATGTGTCGAAGTTTTTTTTATCTAGATCTGTGCATTACTTCTCCAAGTTGGGTTAGGAGTGGATAACCCTCTGCGTTAAACTAGAGCGGTCTAATCCAAACAGTCTCCTTCAGGGATCAATTTGGGGCTGGCTGTTGCCCAGGAGGTTGAGCAGGTCGTCCACTAACCAGAAGGTCATCGGTTCAATCCCTGGCTCCTGCAGTCAACCCTACAACTAAACCCCTAATTACCCCTGACAGCTGTGCATGCAGTGCATGAATGATTTGTGGTAGAGAAAGTCATAGATGCACTTTAGGACTGTGTGTGAATTCACCATATAAAAATACAGACCATATGTCAGATCTGGATTTTGGGATCCACACCAAATTGCACACACTCAAGAGATAGCAGTCCTAGGGTTAGATTATCCTGGTCTACCCAAAATCGAATAAATTCTTCCCTGACCCATTCCGCAACCTTTAACCAAGTTTCATGGCAACCCTCCTTTTTGTTTTCCACGTAATCTTGCTCACAAACAAACCAGAACAAACAAACAAAAGCAGCCTTGTTGCCGGAGGTAATAAACGATCACGGGTGAAAGTATAACCTCCTTTAGTCGACATAAGAAACCAATAAACCTACACAGGAGAGAACATTCACCCTGTTGGCTGATCTAATAACTGTCCTCCTGTGTGAGGGAGGAGAACAGCGTTCACTGGTCCACAGACACTGATGAGGTCATCCGGAGGAGCTGCTGAGGCAGGCGGCGCCGATGCACCGGTGGTCAAGTGAGGAAACACAAACACCTGCTGGGTCTCTTACATCTGGAGCTTCCGTCTGCATTTTCAAGATCAAGAAATGTTCCAAAGGATTGTTAACCCGGAGTCCTGGTGTGTTACGAAAGGGATGTGGAGGAAGTTGTGTTGTGTAAAATAACAACATCTCAGCAGCAGGACGTGAGATTTAAACAGTTTAATTCCATCCTGGTGTCTTACTATTCCTCTAAAGATGAATCATTGCAGGTTACAATGGCTTCTTGCACAAAACCTCTCTTCACAACACAGCTTGAGACTCAGGACGTGACACTTAGTGTTTGAATTATACGCGACAGACTGAGTGAAAACACAAACTCCGGAGCGACAAAAGCAAAAGATGCAATTAAGAGAAAAGTGAGAGGCATTTAAAACAAATGGTTGCTAACATCATTATGACAAAGATCCTCAAGGGGTCAAACTGCTGTTTCTAGATATATCACCAACAACAATAAGATGGTAGTAGTCAGGTTTTCCCCCTTTCACTTAAAATCAATGGCCCATTTAATAAGCATGTTAAGTTTGGGGGCCTCTGCCTTGTAGTGGATATCCATCTGAAGTCAATTAGTTTAAAGCATTTTCTTCCTCGTTATAATCAAACCAGACAAAAGGTTAATTTGTTTTAACCTTTTTTTAATTATTTCTATTTGCCTTGTTGCATAAACATGCAATATAGACTATGAATATGTTACATTTTCACTTTTTAAATATGTTGTCACTAAACATGAAATACTGCATCATCTCCCCTGTCCCACCCACAAACACGATGATCCTCGTTTATCACCTCATCATACAAGACTGCCGGTAGCTTTACATTAGCAATAATTCTGCGTTGACCTAAGCAGCCCCTTCAGTGGGCGTACGAGAAGAGCCGGTGATCCCAACATTTCATTTCAGTTCACAAGACCGAGTTCCAAGAAGGATGGGGCCCCTGAATAGGGACATAGCTCGTGTCAGAGAAACTCCTCCGACCTTATACAAGTTATTACAGTTTGTTTTTGCCTGTTAGATTTGAGAGTTTTAAACAGTATCACACAGAAACATGTGTCTGTATGGATCTCACTGATAGTTTAAAGTCCAGCAAACATCCTGCATCTTCTTCTGAGCTCCCACTCTCTTCGTCTTCTTTGTGTAAACTGTTGGGGTCATCGGTCACTGTAATTTTCTGCTTAGTAAGCGCACTGTACTCGAATGAGTAAAACCAGTGGCCCATAGTTAATTCATCTCCTGTGTAAACGATGTTATTCTGCCTGACTGCAGCGCGGCACTTTCCGCAGTTAGGACTTGTTTTGCTCTTGTCTCTGTGCCGGACTCAACTCGTCTTTCTCTTGACGTCTCTTTATCCATCTCAGTTGTTGTTTTTTTGTTGCATGTATTAATCAACTGGAGCAGAGTCAGGCTGCTTAAAGGCAAACTCTCCCCTCACCTCCTGTGGATTAGCCTCTTTCCTCCGAGTCAATCAATGATAAAGTTGTCTCTTGCTGTTAGCATCGCAATTCCAGCTTTCATTACTTACAAACCACATCGTCGCTGTTGTGCTGTGAGTTTTTCATCCTGCACTTCACTTCATTACTTTGTTCCATATGACACAAGAGAAAAGAAATCTACTGCAGAGCCTTATTTCCATTGCTTTGGTTTGCATTGTCTGTTCTGGTTCATGAAAAGAAATACTAAGAGGACACATGTTCTGCAGGTGAGCTTGGTACGATGTGTTTTCAGACTGAACATGCAGTGCACAGGCAGACTGACCACTCAGCAACTTATATAAGAAATTATTACAACACCGGAAGGTTTTTTCTTTTCCTTATTCATATTTTCCTACTTTCATCTCTAGCTTTTTATTAGAAAAGCTAGAGATGAAAGTATTAAACTCTGTCCTGTGCTGGAGGAATGAGGTGCTCGCTGAATCTCATAGAAATCTGCCTAATGGACACAGTATAATTTCTGCAAGTTTGACCTGTTATCCTGAGGGTGGCGCTATGGGAAATCTCATTGAGTTAGCAAAGAAGAAGTAGATCCATCCTAAGAGGAATATGAACACGCTCAGTGGGAAAATTATTCTGTGTATAATATATTCAGCAGCACATATTAGAAACTTTCAGAGGAAATAACAAGATTTCTATTAACTTTTATGAAATATGTGAACGCAGGTGGAGAACGGATTTCAAAACCCTCCTTTGGGTTTGGAAAGAATCTGTGAGCCGTGGGTCAGAGGGTACAAAAACATTTATTTTCATATTCACTCGGCGTGACATGAGCGATGGCCTCGGTCTGCTCCGTCATCCCTGGCACAAAGACCGAGCTCATGCACACCTGAGGAAATGTGTGAGGCTGAGAGCGGGGGGGGAGAGAGAGCTGCTGAAAATGGCTGATTGTGATTAATAATATTTGTATGTCAATACCAGACGATGCCTGGATACAGTGGAACTAGAATTATATTGTATTTACACACATTGGTGATCGAAATAGTGTTTGATCCCAAAACAGTTGCTACAGCAGTCAAATTGTGAACCGATCAGCTAAACCACTTTTGCAGGTGGTCCGGGATGCAGTGTGACATCATTGAACAAAAAAAACGTAAACGCTATTGCGTTGTCAATCCATACACAACAACCACATGAGCAGAAATACACAATTGTGCGATCCCGTTCCAAAGCAGCAATGCATTTAGCAGCTATTAGCCTCTATTCTTCTTATATCATATTTTCTAGGTGACACGAGCTGCACAGAGCGACAGCGTCTCGATCAGATCAGCGTGAGGACACACGTTCATGGGTTTAAAATGCAGGAAGCATTCCAATGCCTGGTGGAGTCTTAGTTAAACATTTCAGGCCACAATCCCCCCGAGATGGGAGCTACGCACCACCGACTCTACAGTGAAAGCACATCCACCAAATGTCTCAGTGCCTCCGAGAAGCTGAATCACTTTGATGACCTGATCCTGCTGCAGTTTGGTGCATAGGTTAGAGGAGACAAGAGGACCTGCGAGGACGAGATAAATCATTTTAGTTCGAGCCTTATCTCCGTTTCACACGGGGCACAGCTCATTTAGAAGTGTCATCCTGGTTTACAGTTACAGCTACAACTCAGCAGGCGCATGTTCTTTGTGCACGAGGAGCCCGTGCAAAACAGAAGATTGGTTTTCTGCTTCAACGTGGCTGGGATGTGAAACACGAACACGCTTCAGGGTGGGTTGGAACAATGCAGAAGAAATTGTTTGTTTTAATAGAAAATGGAAAAAAATAAGGGGGCATTTACAAAAAGTAGACAAAAAGGCCATCTTTTATATCTCATCTACAGTTGATCACATTTTTACCTCTGTGCCTAGAAGATTATATTTCCCAACACTGTCCATTGGTTTATTCATTGGGTTTTCAGCTGTTCTCAAAAACAACTGATTTCAAAACTCCAGGTGGAAGGACGAGACGAGGGTCCAGAAAGAAGTCGTTCAATTTGGGGTCTCAATGGACGATTGCACGGAATCCAGGATTTTATTTTGTTTCACACACGTTTAAAGTTGATTCGAGTTTTACTTGACTGACATGTTTGTTTTCAGACTCTTGGACTTTCTGCTTTTTTCATCAGACTATGTTTTTTAAAACCTGTCAGATGACAGAGCAGATATTGTTTTTGTTTCTTGTTTCTTTAGATTCTAGAGGACTTATTTCCATTGTTTCATCATTTTAGACCAGTTATAGACAGAAGTGCGTAAAATGTTACTTTATTATTATTCAATTGCTCCAATTGTTGTCTCTTTAAACTGCGTTATCCTTATTTCCTGGTTCCAACTCTGGATTTTTAGAACAGTTGAGCAGTGAATCGTCGTATCGAGAAAAAACACCGAGCATCACATTATGAGTTTGACTGTCAATAAACCAAATGTGGTTGAACTAAGTATTTTGGAAGTTTAAACACAAAATACTGGCCTCACATCTGTAAGTTTGCATTTTATTTTATTTGACATGCTTATTTATTTCGAAGTTTTAATTTTAAACATAATATATATATATATATATATGTAGAAAAAAAACAAAGAAAGAACAAAACAACGATAAATAACAAACAGACACAAGCAACAATGCTTGTCCAGCCCTAATCTATATCAACACATCAATAATTCAGCACATAAATCCAACCTCCTCCCACGTTCACTTTGCAGGTTGGCAAATTTATGATTCAACCCAGAGTGTAACTTCAAAGTTCGCAGGAGTCGCAGAGAGAATATTCTTGGCCCCCTTCACCATAATTAAACCCTGGTGCCAGATATCTCGGAGTTATCTCTTTTGGTATTGACCTCGGTATTGACACTGTCAAAACAGGCCTCTGCCCTCCAGCTCCGAAACTGTTGCCAAAATCAAAGCACTCCTCTCTTCCGTTGAAGGAACCGGACCATTCCAGTCAATGGTCACTGCTGTGCCTCATCTTATTGTCGCTACGTCATCACATCCTCCACAGTCCTGGCTTCCCTCCACTGGCTTTCTGTTGGGTGTGGACATAATTCCGGGAGTAGTGCTTTTTAAAGAACGTTCAGTTTTTCGCCTCCGACCCGGACAAACTATTGTTAATGAGTTCAGTCCACGGCTCCTTCTGCTCTCGGTAGATTGTCATTCCTGGCTGAGGAAAACTGCAACGTTAACCCGTATATTCAGGATTCAAGTTTATCGACCCGCTTCACTGCAGAGCCACTGGCAACATCTGTCAGTGAAAAGAAACAGTACGAGGAGATTTGAGAAGGAATTATATCTCTGGATTAATAACGTATCTGTCTGTCTGTCTTATGAGCAGTGGGTTGGACTCAGGTTGGGTTGAGGTGTCTCATTATAGTTTTTCCTCTTGTCATCTCTGTTATTAACAGACTTAATGGAAATAATGATGTGATTTACTCTGCAGCTGTTCTCACTCTTCTTCGGGGGGAATTTGAAAGCAGAGTTAAACTGTGCACTTTTTACTTCAAGGAGACTTTGGTATCACGCTGCGGAGGATGTCCTATTTTCAGACCAATTAGTCAGTGGATTTGAGGAATTTTCTTTGTGCCGATATGATGGGATGGATTTCCTTCGGGTTACAGCGCAGGTCAGTACCTCAGAGTGAATGGAATCAACAATATGCATCGATTGAAGCCTCCTTACACAAGAATCCCATTTAAAGCTGATGCTGGTTTTGATGGGGCAATGTCAGAAATACACATACGACCTTTCAAAATAACAATTACAAGTTTTCTGTGTAGAATTTAGTTTTTTATCCAGATGTTTAAACTGTAAATTATACTTCTCCGTGACCTCTCTGGGATGTTTGACCTTCATCGTGCAGAATGATGCTGATGAAGACTGTTTGGGGGGAAAACATTTGGAGAATTGTGGATCAATAAGAAACTCACAGTAGAATCAGAAATACTTTATTGATCACAGGGGGAAATTGTGTTTTTTTACCATTGCTCCATGCAAGTGTAGAAATATAAGCATATAAAGATTTTAAAAAATATATAATATATATACAATATGTGCGTTATTGTGTTTAGTCTACGATGCAAACTAAAGGTCAACTTTGCTTAGGTTTGTGTTGTCTATACGTACAGAGTTGTGTTGATATAGGGAACTGTTCTTCATCATGAGAAGTTCCAGTGTACAGAAGAGTCTAATATCCGACTGTCCCAGTTTGAATCACACAAACTGAGTGGCCCCATCCCATACTTAGAGGGGTGGGCCAGTCAACCGGAGACACTTCAAAGTGTCTCCGGTTGACTGCTTCTACTGGGGCCATGTTTAAATGATGTCACTCTCCACTATACTTCATAGAAAACAAGCCTTTTCCAGGGATTTGACGAATTATTTAACTTGCAGCTTTCTCCTTAACTTATAACCTAAAAACAAAGGCAGTGTTGGAACAAAGCGCCGCACGGCCTCTGATGGATTGTTGGGACGATACTGAACTGCAGAAACTCCACTACAGTATATTTGGTAACAGAGTGGTGAGAAAAAAAGCCAAGTAACAAAGTAAGACGGAGTGGTCGGTTTCGTGTGCGGCAAGATAACGACTCCAAACATTAACTTAGGGGGAATAACTGGACAGTGGCTTCAGATGATGGAGGAGCAGCAGCACGGGCTCTCGGCACATGGAGCCGGTTTGAGTGCAGTCAACTCAGGAGAACTGTTTGGACAAACTTCCATCCATCCATTAGCTACAGCACTCATCATTAGAGGGTTGTTGGGGGGAGCTTGTTGCCAATCCCAGCCGACATTGATTGAAAGACACTGTACACCCTGCCCAGGGAGTGCTGGGACCCACAGACTGCATAAAAAGATGACGGATCTCATATGCAGGATACGTACACCGCCATCTTGTGCATTTAAATCCTCAGTCTGCACATTAGTGATCAGGGGAGGAAGTTACAGTATCCAAGTCCTGCCGGTGAATGGCCCCTCGACCAATCGGGAGTCAGTCTGAGCTGTCAATCATGACGTTTCTTCCTGTTTTTATAGCATCAAGTAACTAATTAAAAATTAAGATTTAACAGAAAAAGTTTGATGACTACCTGAAATGACAGAAACCATCTTGGAGAGAAATGTATTTGCTCATCTGGTTACATGGATGAAGTAAGGTTTATGACTTGCACTGCAGCCAGCCACTCTGGTTGGGACAAACCTTCCACACAAGGTTTAATCAAGACCTTTTTAAAAGCACAATGAAGGATTGTGTGACATATGAAAGAGCATTGGCATCTCAGAAACCTTTGAAACTACTCATTATCTCACAAACTACTCTATAGACAAACATACATTACACCTCTAGTATATCTCTATAAATAAATCCCCTATAAATAAATAGATAAATTCTGAGCAGGGTGTTTGTGATCACTTATTATCTTGTTTTTTGTTATATTACAGAATGCAAATATCTGTATTGTTGGAAGAACTGCAACACCGCCCTCTACTGTGTGTTTCAATGTCCTCCTTCTTCTTCCTCCGTGCTCGCTCCACCTGTTCTTCTTCATCGTTGTTCGGTTTCACAGATTCCCCCTTCATGTTTGGAATTCAGCTGCAACATGCAACTTCACCACTAGATGTCACCAACTTCTACACAGTGAACCTTTAAATGAACATTTACAACCTTCCTATATGTCTTAAAGACAGACAATATATTATTGTAACATATGCAAGACTTTTTCAGGACTTGAAATTCTGACCCTTACCCTTTAAGACAGATATTCTGATAACCTTTCTGAAAAAGATTTACTAAATATTATCTCATCAATTCAGAATATTGAGTTAATTTTCATTAAAAACAATATATTCTGCTCGGTTTGTCTGAATTGAACAAATAGTCATTTTATTTTTCCTTTTTTTTATATATATATATAAAAAATTATCAGATAGATGAAATAATCCAGGATAACGGCCCTGTCTTTCTGGATTAACGAGATAATTAAGTCGTTAATTCGGTAAAAGAGGAGCAGATTTATATTTTCTCACATACATTCTCAATTCTTTTCTTGTCGTGTGATATCAGTCTTTGTACATTTCTGAAACTTTAAACTCCATAACGAGGTCAAATGCATCATTTATTCGTGTTTAATCACAGTTGGCGCAGGGTTCATAATAAGTGTTTAGCTCGAAACCACCGTTGGCTACTTAGTACGCGCAGTAATCCGAATTAGAGCCTCTGGTGACCATCTGCTGTCTCCTGCTGCAGCTCAGCGCACTACTTTGTTCCTGCATTCACCTCAGCCCGCCCCCTATATAACCCACCGGGCGGAGTAATCCATGCTGGTATCTATCTAGTGCATGTGAGTGTGTGCGAGTGTGAGTGTGAGTGTGAGTGCTTCGGCTGCTGCTTGTCACTCATTGTGCCGCGGACACGGGAAGCGACAAGGACCAAAAGCTGAGTCCGGTGGCAGTTGTCGTCCCTGGGAAAGGAAAAGGCTGATATCTGTACCCCCCCCCACCCCCCCCACCACACACCGCGTGTTTTAAAGTGCGTCTGTTCTGCTAAAGGAGAATATCTGTGACATTACAATGCTGCAAACGAGGGACATCATCTGGGGATTGCTGTTCATTGGCTGCGCAGGTGAGACGCTGAGTTTATTCTCTTATCATCCATATGCGGTTGCGCGCAGACTGATCGCATCGTATCGCGGGGCTGCGGTACCGGAGAGAGAGGGGGTGGGTGGGGGGGGGGGGGGAGGGCGAGCGGTCTGGACCGGTGGAGCAGCAGCATCCTCCTGGTCCCACCGGCGGCATCCCTGTCCCCCAGTCCGGGGCAGAGGCGTCACGTTGGGAGCTGTGCGCAATTTAGCGCGGTTAAACGGCAAAGTTTGTCCCGGGGAAGTGAGAGTTGTTCCTCTTTCTTTGCGCACATTCAACCCACAGGGACGCGTGCGTTTTTTTGTATTTTTTTATTATCCATTTCCAGGCTGTTTTATCCCGAGTTTAATTCCAGGAGTCGTGCCACTCTTCCTCTGCTTCTCTTATACCATCCTCTCCCACTTGAGCTTTTTTTTTTTATTGCAGGTAGGTTTCAGTCGAGAATAAACCCACACGCGCGTTGTTTTCCGTGCGAGTTACGCGTTTTGGGGTCCTAAAGGTTAGTGGAGGTGGATGCTGGTGGTGATGCAGGAGCGCAGGGACGCTTTGTGGTCCCCCTCGCACCAGCGTACGTGGCTCACATGCACCGAATGTGCACGAGCAGGAGTCAGTTTGAGTTCTGGAATTCAAATTGCATGAAGTAAACATCATATAGTGTTTTTTTAAAAAAAAAAAAAGTCCAGCCTGGATGTTCGACTGCTGCTGGGTCAGCTGTGACGCACCGTGGATGGAGCGGCGCAGCGTTGGCCGCTCCTCTGGGGAGGGGAGGAGGAGGAGGAGGAGAGGAGGGGGGGGTGCTTTGTTTCAGTGCACTGAAATAGCTTTAAGGACATTTTTTTTTACCAAAGATAAAAAGGTTTCTGGTTCATAAGCACGCGCTTAAAGTCTCTCGCCACCGGGAGGATTACGACGCAGCCGCGGTTTTGGATTCTGTCATATGTTCGGATTTGGCTGGAAAAACGGTGCTCTGCGCAAAAAAGTGTCAACGGGAGGTTTTTAGTTCATCACTGTAGGATATAAAAAAACCACAAAAAAAAAACCAGCCTCCTGCGTTTCTGAGGTCACTTTTATATCTGTCGTTGTTTATCTTTTATTTCTAACTTCATATTTCTGTGCGTTTTAGGCGCAGAAATGACGCTGAGCCGAACTGATTCGGGTTTAGTCTTAAATCCGTCCTCCATTGAGACACTGAATAGTCATTCAAAACATACAATAGGATCCAATCCCAGAGCTCCCATGGTTATATGGGGCGGAAAGGGGGGGGGGGGGCCCGTTCTACCCCCCCTCCCCTCCCCTGTACCCCCCCCCCCCCAACCCCCACCATCTCACGCGCCTCCCATATCCTCCCCCCCCCCCCCCACCCCTGCATCTGCCCCCTCTCTCTATAGACTGCAACTGTGTGCTCCAAGGGGCGTTTATAGACCCCTGGGGTTCCTCAGAGAGAGGAAGAGTAGTTTGATTTGATAAATAATTAGTGGAGTAGAAGGATCGTTGCTTTAACCTCAGGTGTTGATTAACACACCCCCCCCCCTCCTGTTCCACAGGTCTGCTGTTTTTGCAGTTTCTATATTCAGCTCCTGTTTGTCTTCAGTGTAACTTTTTGTCTCCTCCCATTGAGATTTATTTCAGCCAATGGTATCCGTCCCTAAACCAGTCCTCCTCCCTTCGGAGGTTTAACTTTTTATTGACCCAAAGGGAAATTTGGAGGCTGAGACTGATATTGGGATTTAAAGAATTGACATTTAGCCTCGGCACAGCTATGGCCGAGACTTGTTATTGTTGTTATACTGTAGAAATAAACTAATCAGTGCCCTCTTGTGGACGAACTGTCACATATCTGCTATAAGTTAAAATTGGCTAATCGTGTTGGCCTGGCTAATAAATCCGTTAATACATAACGGGTTGTCTAGCCATGATTTGTGACTTGACAATATTTGCAAACTATCCATGATACACAGGCTTATTGAGTTATCATTTACACCCAGTCACTGTTGGTGGTATAGAGGACGGAGTGGGACCAAGATCTCTCCGTATGTTTTCATTTTTCATCTATGATTCATGATCCAGACGAAATATCGCGACGCCCCTGCGACGCCCCTGCCCCTCGTCTGCGAGGGGAAGTGAAGACAACCGAGAGCAGGATAACCAGACAGTTGTGCCTCGGCTCTGCCCTGTTGCAACAGAGGAAGTGATCCAAAGAAATTGATCACATTTGTACGATAGGCCCCGGGTATATGAAAAGGGTAATGACAGTATCACACAGTTTGAAGGCTGAGAAATGTAATTACATTCATCGATTTCCAGTTCCTGTTCCAGATCAGTGATAATTAAATTTCTGAGGCCAGTTACAAACATGTGGAGCCAAGTCACCGCACAAGAAAGGACTAAATCATGGCCAGATTGAATATGATTTTCAGAAAGGGGACACTGGGAGCGGCCTTATGTGTCTTAGTGTGTCTGGAGCCAGATGGATGGAGTCTGGTGTGTATCACACGTTCTGACCTTGTGTTACTGGAGTGATTTTGCACATCCATGGTCATTAATCCGCAGCCTGAAAGACTGTTGATTTAGGGTTTTGGCCCTGAGTTGATCTGCTGTTGCTGAAGGCATTAGGAGGTAGTTTCAGCTATTTTCTGTTTCGTGTCCATCAGCTTTAGTAAAAAAAAAAGGCAATGCAGAGTTATCTGCCAGAAAAGCACAACCTGGCACAACTTAATGCAGCGCTGTCATCTGGCACTGCACCGTTTTGGCCAATCAACTACAGGCAAGTGGAAAATCCTGACACATAATGTAACCTGCATTGTTTGTTCCATAAAATAAACTATTTCATATCGTAAACATGAATCCTGATACCGACATGTCTGTGAAAGGCTCATTTCTGTCTATTTATTCATAAATCAGATGGTTTTTAGATATATTATCATCAGGAAGACTTTCCAGAGTTGTAAAATACTTCATTGCGTTTTAAACGCCTGTCCAGTGACGTTTCTGACTCATACATAGTGAAACAAGAAACAAGAAGCAGCCCCCCCATCCCAGAATGCAGAGTTCCTGCTGCACCTGTGCAAAAAGCCTTTCTGCATTTTCTAAATTCTAAAAACTCCCGCTCGAGTTCAAAAGCAAAATCGTCTCCATCTGCTTTTGAATCTTCAGCCATGCTGAGCTCTGCAAATGCAAACACTGCGCAGTTCATTTAATGATCCCCTGGATCTAAAACAATGTTCTGTGAGTCGAGCGAAAAGAGCAGAGCTCCTCAAGAAGAAGAAAAAGTTCAAGTTAAGATTCGGAGGGAGAGAAAATACACAATTCCTAAATGGCTAACATATGGGACTTTAACTGCTGTGGTGAGTTCAAAGCCACTATGAAAATAATACAGGCTATTTTTGACCTGGGGGAACTGGAAAAAGCAGCCAAACAAGGGGAAATTATAAGGCGTTCTTTAGTCTGCGCTCTGAATAAAACTGGATTCTGCATCTTTAGAACTTTGCTCTGCAGCTGTAACTGGATCTGTGCTGCATTTGAAGTGAAACGTCCACGTTTTCTACAATTTACTGCAGCTTATGTTGATCAAATTCTCATCAGCACAGGAGCTGCTCAGGTTACAGCGGTACCCCATTGGCCTGAGCTCACATTCGACTATATGGTGCGAACGACTGCTGCTTTACACTTATTATAAGAGCTTCAGAACGCAATTTGATTGCAACTTGTGAGGTCTGCGCTGCAGCTGAGGTTTAAATAAGCCTCTTTCATTACTGTGCCTCTTTTCCCCCCCATTAGCCTGCTCGTGAGTCTTATTATTCTCACTATCATTTTGTGTGTATTGTATAAAACGGAGTATATTGTTTATTTTGCCATCGTTTTCTCCTTAAACCCAAATATGCCCCTGACTCTGCCGCGTCTAGATACAAATGAAACCGATGAATTGAGCCATTTCAGACGACTATTTCCCACATGATAAAATGGGACTTCTACATTACCCCTGAATAGTAGGAGCAAGGTTTACTTTATAAAACTTTAAGTCACTCAAACAAAAGAGAAACAAACCTGATAGACGCTCTTAACTGTTTTTAACAGTTTAATGGCCCTGAATCCCAAAATCTGGTACATGTATACATTTTTTATAAGCAAAATTTACGACTGCTCCACTAAATCCCCAAAATAAATGTCAGGCAAAAAAGTTTCAGTGCTTTATTTATATAATACTACTAGAAATGACATTGAAACGTCAGCTAGGGGACAGGACGTGGATTGTGATACAATATCTATGAATCCATGTCCTCTCCCCGAGTGCTGCTTCTCGCTGAATGTAAAAGTACTGATGGTTCCAAACTTCTAAGTTCAGAGCGACTCTGCTGGCTGTTAAATTTCTTCTCTGCCCGACTGTTGGATCAGGACTGGGCCGTCTTTGCATAATAATCAGCGGGTGAATAGGGGACCATGAGTTATTTGCATTGTGTGCGCTCTGGAGGTGTCCTATAGAGAATTGAATGTAGGGGAGAAGAGGAAGAAAAAGCCTGAAATGGGCTTGTTGCACAGGACGGGGGCTTTAACCTCAAGCCCTCTAAGTTTTACTTTGTATCTTTGGAGCATTACTCTGCACAAATTTAACCCAATATACATTCTAGGGGACTCGTTGCGTAATGAGTAAACTGACCTACTTTCTGATGGCTCGCAGCTTGCGTGTGTTCTTCTATCGCCAGAGACTATTAAAGTAAAAGTGGAAGTGGTTTTATTTTCAGTGTAAAGTTACATGTAAGAGCTGTAAGAAGTTTTTTCCACAAACTTCCTTCCGAGTGCATAAAAATAGCTTTAATTAACGGCTCTTGGAGCTTGAACACACACTCGGAGTAAATCATTATTTTTCATATAAATAGATGAACTGCTTGGGCTAAGTTGAACTTTTTATAGTTGCGTTGAAGAAAAAAATAAATTCTTTACAGCTACTAGTCCTCAATCTTGGAGTCTATGAATTAGCCTCTTTGGAGAACGGCCAATATTTTGCCGCTGTGTAGACGGAGGACATCCCGTCCAAGACTGTTTTCCATTCATAGTATTTTGCAGTGCACACAGAACACAAACAGCACCAGGCGACCTTTTGGAGAATCTGCATTTTGGTCCATGTGCTCCACACGGACTGTTAACCTGCAGGAAACCAGTGCCTGCTCAAAGGTGACTGGTCAAGCTGGAAATCTGAATCCCTGCCTCAACATCTTGGCCCTTGCTTACAAATTCTATAAATATACACATATAAACACTTCTCAAACATATGAAACTTCTATATTTCATTAACCTGCCAGGATCAAAAGGAGTTTGACCGTCATGATTTTGTCTGTGAAGCTTAATGGACTTAATGGAGTCTTAACATTATCTGCTGGTCCGTCTCCTCAGATTTACATTTCATGTTGGTAATTTCCAACTGCACTGAGAGCTTGTCTCATCCCCTCCATGTTATGTGGCTTCCCCTTGCATTATTGGCTCTTACGTTAATAACTACACGTCTTCAAAGCAGTCCTGGGTATCTAGGCAGGGTGAATTGGTATCTAATGGATTTAGATGAGTGAGTGTTCCCGCTCACTCAACTCAACGAGGTAGAACATTTGTGGGAGTGCCTCTGCTTCAGAAACATTTGACATGGTCTTTGAAGCCGCTGGCGCCCGCAGGCTAATGGCCATGTTGGTCATGTGGAAGGTGATGGTGGATGGACAGGTGTTTGCTGTGGGTCTCACCAGGTTCTCTACATTAGCTCAGATCTCTGCTGCTTCAGCATCCAGCTCCCTGCTTTTCCTTTTAATCCTGAGCTAAAAGCGAGGAGGCTGCCAAGTCTGGAGAGTTGTCCCAAGGTGACAACGGACTACATTACAGCGTAACAAAACCCCAGCGTGATGTCCCCTGTCCTCCTCGAGCTGCCTGCAGAACTGCAATTCACTGATCGTATATGTTATATATACAGTTTGTACCAATGCTTCAGTTTCCTTTATTGTCAGCATGGGGTCCGGTGTTATTTATAGCCTGTCGCCGTTTTTAACTTCCACCAGAAGTGGAACTGGTGAACAGATGGTATTTCTGTCCGGGAAAGTCACACTTCTGAGTTGAAATGTGACGTTTGAATCCTTTTCCTCAGCACCTCCCTTAACTCTGCAAGGGGGAGGGGGGGGCACAATCACGACCCAGCATTCAATGCGTCCCCTGGCTAAATTATTGAAAAGCATATTTCTGGCATTATCGGCTTTTTGCTCTTGGTACCAGAGACATTAAGAAAATTGATTGCCTGTTTATTATTGCTGCATAAAAGTTATCTCGCAGAGCTTATCTCACCAGCCCACGTTTGTGACGCAGGTTTTCTTCTATGATGCATTTTTTGGCGGAGAGCTCTTTCAGGGTGTGTGTTCGAGGGGCAGTTATCTCTCAGCCGTGTGCAGGAGACGCACATGAAACCCTGGTTGATGCTGAAGTGTAAAATCACAAGCACATACATGCAGAGCACCAGGTTTGTTGACCATCTTTGCAGCCTCACACATGGTTTAGTATAATATATGAACTTGGGGTAAGGATTAAAAACAAAAGCCAGTGAAATGGCCCGAAAATTCATTCAGAAGTTCAGAAATCGCTCGGAGCAGTAAACATCCTACCAAGGAACAAGGCCTGAATCCAATCTTTTAGGGCACAGGATCTAAATTTAGAGTCATCTCATATATAATGGAAAGTCACACACAGTGGAGTCTTCACCCCTTGTCTCATTACCCAGTTTCACATCTTCAGAAAACCTCCAGTTCAATCACATCTATGTCCTGGTTCGGTTCAGCGCACCCTGGCCACTGTACCTTTCCAACTTCCCTCTCTGTGTCGCACATGTGGTGTCGAGCTACAAACATCACGCAGCGTTGATGTGTGAGGAGCCAATTATTCCAGCGATCCCAGTACCTTTCCTGTAGCGCTACCAGCAGATCAGAAGGTCACTTTAAACAACATTCTCAGTCCCTGACGAGGCATGCTCACAATTACAGCCTCGACTTCTGCCCACATCGAGTCCACGTGCGAACACTTCAGCCTTCGCACACGCCCGGCGTCTCACAAACAGAAGCAGAGATCTTCCATATGTTCCTTTACTCTGGATGTTTAGGCTGAAGCTTTGGCGGCGGCGGTGATTCGCCTCATTGCAATTACCTCTGTGGAGGCGGTTTATGTTTCCATTGCAGTTTGTCTGCTCAGAAACTACTGGACAGATTTCCATGAGGTTTAGTGGAGGGGTGGGACTTGACCCAAGAGAGAACCCCTGGGATTTGGGACCAGATCTGAACAATTTTTTCCCACTTAGGTCAACATGGAAGGAGAGGACATTCTCTTATGACATTTTCAAAAGAAATAACCTTGGCTGATTGGCCACTTTATCAGCTTTTCAGACATTTACCTACTCAGCTCCTGGACAGAGTGAAAAAACACTGGGTCCTGTATCATTTTGAGTAAAAGCTTTCTCTCTCCTCCCAATTAGATCTGCTCAGTTTCCCTGCACTAGCGCTCAGCTCGGTGTTCACAGGGGTGAGACGAGACAGATGGGACTCATGGTAATATTGTCTTTAGAGATGTGTTTATCATTCAGCATGAAGAATGGAGATTTGCAGTCACCCTGCAGTTAAAGGTTTTTCGATTTAATAATCCGACTACAACAGTCAGTCGGTGCTCGCGTTGGTTTTGACATTCGTTCAGTTTAGACTCTCGTGCTGCATCTTATCGAGGTTTCTCCACCTGGCAGCAGCGAGGACCGTTACTCTGCAGCGGTGGTTAGAATTGTGCAGTGGCTGGACATCGCAAAACAAATTCCCGTAGAGGACGTGAATCGGTTATTTTCCATCTCTGCATCGAAGAAGCGAGAGATTTCCCCGCCTCTACTTCAACTCTGACTTTGTTTGGACTTCATTGTGTGCTTTTCTCTCGCATCATTTACACTTGACTTGCTGCGTAATAAATTTGTCAGCCGGGCTTTTTCCACGATGTTTATTGACTGAGCTGCAGAGCGCCAGGCCTGTGGTTTACTTTGGTGCTGTGTCACTGATGCTGCAGCTCGGCCGTGGAAGACAGTCGAAGGCAGTTCGCTCCTGGATGTCAACAGACTGGCTGATATCTCACCTGCTGTGTTTATCAGGGAGGTAATTTCTTTCTGCTGCTGAAATCCTGCTTTCTCACACCACCTGGAAAGGAAGCTCATTTTCTCATACACCTGGTGTCTGCAGGGATAATTTCTGTTCATTTAAGATGCACGCGGCGACGTTTTTCCACACAATTCACCGTGATTGTGTTTCTCAGTGTTTGAAATATTCCACCTTTTATTTTATTGAGTGTTGTTGGTTTTTGTTTTTCCCAGTTCCATCCGAGCATCTCATCAGTGTGTTTTAAATGTCTGATTTAACCTGAGGTTTCAGAATAAACTGCATCTCGCGCAGACCAAAACCAGTTTCCTGCAAAATGATCGGCGATTCACATAAATCTATATATTTAGCAGTGGCAGGTGGTCATTACTTAACCTGGGTGGGGCCACAGACACTTAGACATGGTCGTCTACCCCCCCCCACTCATACAGACATGATCTGAGAGCAGATTTAAACATTTGTTCCTTATACTTGAATCCAATTTGTCATAATGTATAGTTAAATGAGCAAAACTACTTTTCTCCAACAGGTTTCCCTTCGGGTTTAAATGATGAAATATATGTACACGTGTATATACGACACGTTTTGTTGCGTCCTGGAAACAATACAACTCTTCACTGTTTGTTCATATACATATTTATGGTGTGTTTGGTTCATGCAGGAAAGTAAATAATGTTTTATGACTGAAAATACAGGCAGGGAACTGAGATATTCCCAATAAACTAAATAATCAATGAAAGTAGAACGTTATTAACGCAGCAAATGGAAATGAATATGTATTTGTGATTTGGTAGTGTTGTTTTTTAATATCCTCTCGTATGTTGGCCAACATGTTTCCTTGGTTCTGGATCGTTTGATTGGCTCCGCAGGTAAACAGATTATAAATTCTGTTGTTTTCATTTTGCTTGCGTTCGATTGGATGTGGGTTAAAGAGAAGTAATGAATTAGTAATTGCAGACACACGGAGCCGCACTACGTTCAATACACTCCGTTCAAATTCAGCACACAAGCTGCTGGAAACAACCCCAATACATGTTTTTGTGCAGCAAATAAAACTAGGCTATGTAAACACTGGGGTTGTGCGATACGAGCCGAGTATCGTCTTTTTTTTTTTTTTACGTAAATTGAAGTTATGAGAGTTTCCCCCCGACAGACTCTGAGTTTTAAACTCTTCTTCTGTTGCTCTAGCGTATAATTAACCTTTTTCACAAGTTATCTTAAAGCAGTTTAACACACCTCCTTTATCGCAGGATTTAGATGCTGCAGCTTAGAAACCAACTGGAGGATTAAATACGGCCTCAGTGATAAACAGTGTTTATTAGATGCACTAAAAATAAAATTAGTTTGTTTTACGTTTTCCTAGAATCAGAAAGCTATGGTCCCCCTTTATGTGTCTCGGAGGCATATATAGTGTATGTGGTCACGTGTTTTACTGTCTCCTAATCCCAGCGAGTGAGTCAGCGCCATGATGTAATGCTTAGAAATGGAGGGTTAGCTCATCCCAGGAACTCTCTGATTGGCTGGCCGCCCGCAGGTGCCGAGGCGCCTCGGCCTGAGCGTGAAGAACAGGAACAGAAAAGAAAAAACAAGCGGTTCCCCTCGGGAGACGGGGAACAAAGCGAGATGTGCAGCATGAGCAGGATTCTGTGGACTTGTTTACTTTCCTAATTGGCTCAATTGCAAGTGAGCGCATACTTACAGCTGAGCGTCTTCTGTGGTTCTGTGGTGTTTTCAGGATGTCGTATTTCGCCTGGTGACACAAACAACACGGTTTGATACTATTTTAAATAAAATGTGGTCGTGATGTGGAAGAAGAGTTAAAAATATCTCTTCTAGAGCGATGGCGTTCTTTGTCGTAGCCCCGTCGTGTAAAGGACAAAAACAACAAGAACAACTTAATTGAGTTGGAAAGATAAAAACATTCAATTGTACATTTATTATATTTATTTTAGTTTTTCTTCCTTGCTGCAAAACACAGAAGAATATTGGGTTTTACAGGTAATAGTCCTGTGATGTCTTGTTAAATGTGGAAAACAGCTAAATATTCCAAACAGAGATGATGCACTTTGGTGTCTTGTTGCACTGAAGCTGTTTAAAGATTCAAAGATGTCTGCTTAGCAGTCATAACACAGTGTGTGTGCGTGTGTGTGTGTGTGTGTGTGTGTGTGTGTGTGTGTGTGTGTGTGTGTGTGTGTGTGTGTGTGTGTGTGTGTGTGTGTGTGTGTGTGTGTGTGTCTGTGTGTGTGTGTGTGTGTGTGTGTGTGTGTGCGTGTGTGTGTGTGTGTGTGTGTGTGTGTGTGTGTGTGTGTGTGTGTGTGTGCGTGTGCGTATTCAGAATCCTCCTGTGAAATCGTCTGTGAGCGAATGCTATGGAAACGAGGTGAAGCGCAGAGAGACACTTCCACGAGCTGTTGATTTGACGGCAGATGCAGCAGGACTCTGTGGACGGGTTTGATCAGACTGACGTGTTGTATATCGTCCAATCAAGTCCCGCGATCTAATTCAGGAGCTGGACACGACCACAGCCCTGCTGCTGCTGCTGCTGCTGCCGCTGCTGCTGCTCGTGTCCATATGGAAATCACACTGGTGAGGTCAGGGTGGTCAGAATAAATGGGCGTTCCTGACCCGGCAGCAGGTGGTTGCAGGGGGAACGTCACGTAGGTGCGGACAGCGGCTTGCTGTTGCCATAACAGAAACAAACCTCAATACTTTTTAACCTCCGTGTTTATAATGTGGCAGCAGATATGGTTTCATCCGGTTTGTTACTGAGCCACGACAAGTCTTTAAACTTCAGGACACATCTCATCGCTTCTTTAAGTCAAGTTGTTTATTGATATGAGACTTTCACACATATCGGTATCTGTGTTGATGATAAAAAGAATACGATGCAGAAAATATGCTTTTATGTTGATCTTATAGTCCTTTTCATACTTTCATACTTGGTTGTATTTGTGTTTCCTTTTTGAAAAGTTACCTCTGCCAACGAGGTCATGTTTTCATCTGTTTCTTAGTTATTAAGTTAAATCTGCTAAACTGATTTCAGATGAAATGTTTCCACGTTATCTCCCAAGAAATAGAAATTGACGTCCAAATGTAAAACAATAGAATTATAATCTCGTGTTTTCATTATGAACATAAGAGGCAATCTGTATTTTGAAAGTCCTACATGTTGTGTGTAGCGTCTCTCAGTCAGGATTTGTCACAGTGGACTGTTTTGTTTTTTCTTGAATGCTCTGTCCACCTATTCCATCTGAAAACGTGAAGACAATCACGCTGATAGGACCCAACACAACACCACCCCCCCCCTCCCTTACGTGGGTCCTTTTCCATTATGTGTTTATGGCCGGGCTGCAGCGTTTGATGAGATCAGGAGAGGTCTGTAATTTATTAGGCTTTCACACTAACGGCATTGTCGAACGGAGCCGCTCCTGAAGAAAAAAAGCCCCGGGAGTGAGTCACTGCGAAAGCGGAGGAGGCGGACAAAGGTGGAGGAGGGGCGGAGGACGAGAGGGAAGGCGGGGACACAATGCAGAGTGTCGTCAAGGAGGAGCCCGCTGGGGGTTGTCGGGACACTTCAACCCCTGGATTCATTGTCCCCCCCCCCCGGCTGTCACTGGAACCCCCATTTTTATGTGGCACGGCCTCCTCAGAGCAGTAATGGTGTTAGACATGGCTACATGTGTTTTTGTATTTTAGATCTTCCTTCCTTGATTTGTGCCGCACGACTTGCAGCCCGAGATGATGGACAGTTTTCTCATCGCCTCGTTGCTCAGAATCTTTTCTTTACTGTTCCTGCTGCTAAATTAAATGGATTCACAGGAGTTGAATGAAACCTCAGATATCATGAAAAGAGAGGTTTGCCTTGAACGATAAGACGATGTGATGTGATGTGATGTGTGTGTTTTAGTTTTTTTTTCCACCCTCACAAAATAAATGTCTGAAAAGAAGCGGCTCTGATGCTATTCTGGTAAACTCACCACGGCGAAGAGTACTTTTCTTCTGCTCGTGTATCGTGGCCTGATTATGTCTCTGGAATGAATAGCCGCTCTCCTGACTGACAGCTGTCTCATTTTATCTGCAAGGGCTCTTCTGCATAATCCGCTGCTCTGCTGCTTTAATAACTCACCGTAACTGCAAAGTTCTGTTACTCTGCAATTATATTTCACCAGTGATGGTTCAAAAATTATGCCGACACATGAAAATGATACCAAAAGACCAAAAGAGTTTTCTCTGGCCTGGTTGGAGGATGGAATTATTTCACGAGTGTCAACGGGTGATAAAGAAAAGCTCTCCTGTTTTGGCTCAGTGTTTTTTTTTTTTTTGTTGTAGTTTCTCCTTGTGATGTTATGTGGCAGCTTGTGGTGTTTGTGCTGCACGACTTACTGTAAATGCCCAGAATCTAAATGTAAAGTACCAGCGATGTGAATTTTAATTGAAATCGAATAAAAAAAATACTGCAAATCTTCAGCCTTGCACTTGTTTCCTCACAGCATCGCTGCTTTTCGGCGAGTACTGCATTTTCTTTTTGAGAAGCACATTATTGGCAAATCAATAAACTCCCAACTAAGCTCTCTGAGGTCTTTTAAATTTTTAATCTGATGCCAGCAGCATCTACTCTCGCCCCCTGCCAAAGAACACGACCGGAGTAGAGACGCGTAGCGTTCCCGTCATGGTTGAAATGAAGAAAACAAACCAGAGATTGTTTAAAAAATAGGTTTTTATGCTTTTATACCTTTGCATATTTTGATGGAAGCTGAAGATTCAGATACTTGGCCAATAAAATTCAAATTACAAGATGAAAATCTCACCTCAAACATTTAATGCATCCATACATATCACTTGAGTGGAGGTTGTTTTCAGGACTTTTGCTCCACTGCTGTTTATCAGATTGGGAGTTAGATGTCACGTGAAGACCAATGTTGTATCTGAACACCAGAAGGATAAAATATGTTTACATCGCAGGAACGAAGGCGACGTGTCTGCATGTGATTGATTCTGGCTCGCAGTGCAGGCAGCCAGATGGACCACGCTCAGACGATTCAGGGTCGAGAGCTCGGCCTTTTTACCCCTCGAGTCCAAAGGCTCCAGCTCAAAGACTTGTAATGTGCTCGTTGTGCCTCAGTGGCTCTGTCACCTCAGTGGCACCGCACTGTATCTGAGCAACAACAGGCTGGACTCAATATGTGCTGCTAAGTATCGAGTTCATTAGATCCGTGCACAGGGCTTGGATTTTTCTCAATGGTTTGATTTGAATGGTCCAGTTTTAATTACAGTGATCGTTCAGTTTGTCGTTACTTGTTCTATAGTTACGATTGCAACAGTGACAAGGGTGTTCTCTCTTTGCATTCTCATTTTTGGCAACCTAGATATAGGTCAGGTATCCCAACTAATCCCATACCACTGATGTGAATTATTTTTCGTATTTTTTAGTAAGAAGAAACCATTCATTTAACCATCAACTGGAAGGTTTCCATTCAGCCTGTGCGATGAGTCGCATTATGCACCAGTTTAAGTTGTAAGTTTTATTTCAGTCAATCTAACGCTTTCGAAGACAATACATCTTTTTTTTCGAGCCAGAAAATCACTCTCGCAATTCTATTTGAAAGAAACTCTGTTGTTTACTTGTTGAATGGAGGAGGATGAACTGATTCTTGTATCTGATGCGACTGAATCATCAAAATCAAAAATGAATCAAACTGCCAATATTTCCATCTCAATAATATACATTTACAAACTACCACGCAGCCTTTCTCTGAACTGGACGCCGTCGTTGTGTGGGCGTGCATCCCGATCTGTCGAATTTGCTGCAGTCCTGTTGTGTATCTGTGCAATAATGATGATTTATCCCCAGTTGTTGCCATCATTATTCAGCATCACTGTGACTAGTGAGCCATAGGTAGATCACTTATCAGTGTCTGACCCGCTGTCGGCATGAAAGAGCAACTCTAAATGCCACATCATGCTCCCATTTTCCACTGTGTTTCTCTCAAATCTTTCTCTCTCCATCTCAAAGAAAGCAAACTCTGTTATAGCCGGCGAACACGGTGAAAGCCCACTGTTGTTGTTTTTTGACTGCGCCCCATTCAGCCCCTGTAGCCGGCCAAGTAGATCACTTAGTTTGCCACCCTGCGCCATAGAAACCTCCCGGGACTTTTGTCGACTCCCACTTCCTTGGACGCGGCCCTAAAGGAGCAGAGCGGAGAAGGAAGTCTTCATTAATCACCGTGTCAGATTTTCACAGAGCAAAGTATAACTGGAATGACTCAGCCCTCTCTGTCAGGAGGTAATGCGGGTGATAATTTCCATGGGAAGTGGAGTACAGAAAATTAGAGAACAATGAGAATGAGGAAATTGAGGAGACAAACAAGCCTGTGGAGAATGGGCTGGTTGTTAGTCCTCAGATGTACGAGACTGGCTCTGGATACAGTTTTAGCTGACATGGCCAGCTTCCCAAGGACAGAGGCCTTTTACAGAAGCGTTTGCTCATTAGAGAGCACATCTCGTATTGTTTATGGGCTTTAATGAGCCTCTGGTACCAAGGGTACAAAACAAAGATGTGAAAATAGGGACCTTGCACTGAAAATTCAACATGTCTGCTTGGCCAGGACGGGAACGGCTTCAAATCCTGCCTCCGCCGCCTCCGCCGCCTCCTTGCTCGTGTCTCCTTTCTGCACAGTGCACGCTCCCTATGCATTGGAGGATGAGCTCAGCCCTTCATCCATTTTATTTTCCTCCTCATGCTTTTACCTGCGTCTCTCTCTCTCTCTCTCCCTCTTTCTCATTACCGCCATTGCAGAGAACAATCTCGGTGCACCATTTCGCCGAGGACATTGAGGAGCTTAATTAGTTCATTCACGGATATGGCTCCTCTTACTAGCCCAATGGTTTTAGTGCCTCTGGAGGGCCTGAAATGCCAGCTCCCTCTTGTAGAAAGGCCTCAAAACTGTACAGAATATAAAATACCTGTCAGGTTAATAAGGGAGAACCCCGGCACCTCTTCTGCATTCATTTATAACATTTTCACCTGCTTTGAAGGACTCGGAGTGGCATTCTCTTAGTGGCAGGAGAAATGGCAGAATAACACGATTCATAAATGCCCCTGTGGTTCAATCTGTTGTCTTCCTGTCTTGATGTTTCGCAGATAACAAGGCTAAATTACATAAAGGGAGATTTAACAGAGCAGTGGATTGAGAAAAACGAGGCTCAAAGCTACAGGAGAACAATTCCCAGCGTGAGAGAGGTTGGTCATGGTGGGAATTGTTTCGCCTGTGTAAAACGCACGGTCCAGACCTTCTATATTAACAGTGCCCTGACAATTCTGCTGTATAAGTAAGTGCTCCTATAGTTTTATAATGTTGTAATGTGCTCATTCCAAATTTAAAAGATGTAAAACAGATGTTAACAGACATCAGACGTTACAGGAATCAGATTGTTTCTGTCAGAATTCAGGTCCTGACGGGAAACACGAGTCATTTCCATAAACAATCTGCAGATGCGTTTTTCTTTGAGAGCTTTTTGTGTCTCGTTGGTCGGGAACTTTCAAACCAAATGAACTGCAGACGATAATGCGATTGTAAATTACAGAGCTCATAACTTCGTATGCATTGATTGAACAGAGGTTGAGCTCGGTCTAGGCGAGTGATGGGGGGGGGGGGGGGGACGATGCCAAAAACTCAATTACGGTCGGGTGTTCCTTTTAAGAAAAGGTGCAATTATGTAATTCTTTGCATCCTATATTTGCCACTTCAGTGTCATGTGAACTTTCATTAGAGAGATCCCCCCCCCCCCCCAATGAAATGGATACGTGGGAGCAGGAGAAGGAGAGAGTGCTCCGGCTGAAATGGGTAAAATCAAATTTGGAGGCTCGGGCTGTTTGCAGTTCTTCCTGTAACACTATCCTGTTTGTGGAATGGGGGGGGTGGTATTTCTGAAATGGCATTCAGTTTCTGGGCAACAGAGCAGCAGCTGTGCATATCTTTGTATCCGGGGGGGGGGGGGGGGGGGGGGTGCGGTGCGATAAAAGCCCATTGATGCAGCTGTGTTTGAACAGGGACATTGCAGTTCGATCAGTGGCTTGAGGGACTCGCCGACCAACACGGTGCAGGGGACAGAAGTTTATAAGATTCCTGCAGAGGATGGAGGGAGGTGAAGACGGAGGGAGGTGCCGACTCAAATGTTGTCGGACGCAGGAGTGGAACGAGGAGTCTGAATGAACGACAGTTTTATGTTTCCTCCCCGCGCTGGGGTTGTAAAAAAAAAAAGAAAAAAGAAAGCAATGTTGGATGGCACCATGGGACGTCTGTTAAGTGCAAGGCCAAGCCGGTTGGCATAGTGATTGTGAAACATGAAAGGCACTCACTCATTCAGAATGCATTCGATAAAAAACTGAAATGAGACTGTTCTGCCCGTTCAAGTCTCGTAAATTTGATAAACAATGAAGGTACACAACTCAGATTTGTGATTACGTTGTAGAAACCGTGACTGTAAAATTATTCATTGACTTGTTTGTGACGTTAGGTCGTGACTTATCACTTATCACTCCAATGCTTTGAACTTCAATTCAAATTATTTAATTGATTTATGTACATTTCCTCTATCACAACATCCATAGTATTTCTGTATGATTTTAAATTCTCCAACAATGTGTTTTTATGACGTTCGAGTGAGATTTGAAACTTAAAAGTTACTGAAATGGTTAAAAAAATCAAATCAACAGCATAAAAACATAGTAAATGGAAAAAAGTTAGAATTATCTCTGTGGGGACACTTGTCCTCTACTGATTTACGCCAAATTTAATCGTATTTAAGTCTTAGTGTCCAGTAGAAGACTTAATGTTTAATGTAATTTAACATCCTGCTGGTGCCATTAAAGTGTTGGTTTTGTTTCAGGTGCTTTTGCTACTTATATTTTTCGCCTCTAAGGTTAACAAGGATATTTTTCACCATCACCACCAGGATGTTATGTTTTCATAAGTGTTTTGCTTGGTTCTTTTTTGCTAGATTTGCGCTACTTTAGTGCTTTTCTAGTGTTTGTCATGTGCAGCTACACATGACAAACATAGTTGTTAGTATCTTGTGTCTGAAATCTCAAATTTCATACCAGCAGTTGGGTTAAGCTGGGTCAGGTCTATGAGTCAGGGGCACGGGCTCAGCTGTAGGTCCGTGCAGTGTTGTAATTCTTGGCCGCGACAGGTGCACAACAGGGAGACAAATACAGCCTGATGTGGAAGTGCAGCCGCGTGAATTTGCAGCATTAGAGGCGATGAGGACTGCAACGCTTTCAGGAGACGTGTAACGGAGGAGGAACGAGGAGCCAGTCAGTTAGTTGCTTGTTGACGCTCTCACTGCAGAAGCGGAGACGAGATTGGAGGAGGAGGAGGAGGAGGATAACGGAGCCACTCTCCACTGGTGTGGCCTCATTAATCACTGTCCCCCTCACTCACCACGGGTGGAGGGGATCCTTTGTCTATGTGTGGAGCCTTCTGTGCTGGATGCGATGCGGAGCCTAACTCCCATTTGGGCGCGTGAATTCTCATCGATGTCTAAATTAGGACTTCATTAACCTACATGGAATTTATGCCACATCAGCTCGCAGAAGGGCTCTTATCTTTCCCAATAGTCATTTTGCGAATCCCACTCGCTGCTGTCTCTCCGCGTCACGTTATTGTCTGACGAGCGCCGCTCACACTTGCATTTCAGGAAGGAAAAGAGTTTGTATTGTTCGCTCTTCATCCGCGGCGCTGACGGGTTCCTCAGCCAGTCATTCTTCACCAGAGGTTTTTTCTCGTAATGAGAGTTGGGGGAGAAAAATAAGAATTTATTATAATTTTCTGAGGCCTTTTTCGAGAGAGATTAATTTAATGAGAGATACAGAAACTGCAGCAGACGTGGGGTCGTTTTTTTATTACCAAATGAAACTTGTTCTCTCTCTCTCTCTCTGTTTTTTATTTTTTGCAGACTTCACAAAGTTTAGAGAAGATGTATGAAGACAGTGTCTCGGCTTGGCTTCCAAGCCCCGAACAAAAGACTCCCTCACACAGATGCTTTGACGTCTTCTCACAGCCTGGAATAGAATAAATATTCCAGCGTGTTGCAGCGGAGTGTAGTATCAGGGCTCTGGTGTAATCACACGTCAGTTCTGATAGTTGCAGCTTAACCTGCTCATCAGAGTTGGTTGTAATGACGAGCACGAGGGCTGAAGGGCTACTTCACACAGCTACTGCGTGAAAGCACAAAACCCCAAACGAGCATGTAAGACAGTGTGATCTTCTACAGTTGTAAGATCTTTGAAACTGTCAAATCTACACACTGAGATTGTAAATGTGTGTTATTATATTGGAAGTATTCAGAAATGTGTGTGTCTTTTCAGATTTGAATTCTATTACGCTCTATTTTTCCGTGGATGGAGATTTTTTTGTTATTTAGCAATGTGCAGTGTTAAAGGGAAGACGGCTACAATCTCAGCAGCAGGAAATTGGTATTGATCAACAATCCCTAATAACCCCTGTACGTCAATTTTCCTTATTTATAAAATGGAGGTTCCAGAGAATGAGCGCCAGCATCGCAGATTCACTCGATAGCTTTGACCATGCTTGATGAATGGAAAATTAAATAATAGAAACAATTGGGATTTTTCCCAACATGCAGTTCAGCTTCACCATTTGGACCATTTACACTTTTATTCCAGTTGCACGACTGGTTTAAAAATGCCTCCTGTACTGAAATGCAATAGGATGCAAGGATGCACTTGACCGTTGTGCCTCAGGATCCTTGTGACCTGGCTCGGTTGCAGACTTCTCTCTCTCTCTCGGGGGGGGGGGGGGGGGAGATCTCAGACCGTCTTTACGATTCCGCTTCTCGTCTTTTTGACACAAACCATTTGATGCTTGTCACCTCTTTCTTCAAGAGAGAGATGAGCGTGAGATTAACTGCCGGTGGAGGTCAGCACTTTCACCTGCGCTATCTCCGACACCGGGGTCATGTCTGCTCCGAGTGGCTCCTTTTGAAGTCACTGAGTGATTGCTCTCAGGTTCCAGTCCTCTGTTCAGCTGGGGAGATTCTTGGTGGACGTTGTCAAAGAGCAACAGTCTGAACTCTCTTCCTCTACAACTGCTGTCGAAAGGAGGAGGCTGTGATTATTGGGAGTGGATCCCAAAGGAAAATTGCTTCATTTGTCCGATTTAGTTTTTTGATTTTTCTGTTGCATAATTGCACGGTGATACAAACGTGCACAATCTTGATTCTTATTTGCATCTGCACTTAATTGCACACACTCATAATCAGTCCCCTTGATGTGGCAGAAAGTATTTGTTAAAGAATAACATAACTTTCACTTCAAGTTAAAGGAAAGTGGAAAAACTAAAAACCTGGATCGGTAAAGTAGTTTTTGTGTCAGACAGACAAGGAAACATAGACTAAAACCTAACCTCTCTGTCTTTGTGATTATTTTGGTCCATTCAGTTAATGAAGAAAACTCCCACTCACAAAATCAGAGAACCCATCACCTGTGGCTTTCTCTTGTTTATTTCATTCTTTAGCTGCTCCTCTGGGTTCTAACTTTTAATGTGTGGAGCTGCCCTGGTAGCATATGGTGCTTTTCATTGGGGAGATGATAGTTCTGTCTGGCTTTGACATTATGAGGAATCAGTTCAGTAAATATTGATTAGCGGAGCTTTCAGAAATGGCCCCTGTGAACATCTGTAATCCTAACCCTTGACTTGGGCTGTTAGTCGTCCGCCTGCTGAGGGGTTAAGTGGGCTGAGTCCCATTATTGCAAGTTTGATTACATAGTATAACAACCTTAGACAATGACAGGGATGAAGTGGCTTTGAAATTGCATCAGCACAATACAAATGTTATTATAATGTTAACAGACGCTCAGACGTCTTGAATGAAAATATAGTTTTTCTCGACGACAATGTGATTTGTGAAAGCGATGCAGACAAATAGACAAGTTTCCCCCCCATTAGACAGCGGCACCGATCACGCTGTCGCCACCGATCATAAAACCCATAAACAAAACCCAATTAGAGACGTGGAAAAACAGCAATGGAGGAGCGGGCATGGGGACTGATGGAGTGGGCGGGGCCGACTCCTGCAGGACCTGCTGCGCTCCAGAGACGCCGCAGATGTGACAGTGTCTGGACTGCGTCTGGAATATAATATAATTCTGATGAATTAATAATTGCAGAGAAAATGTCATGAATAATGAGGACTAAGGGCCGGTATGTGATGAAAGTGGATTCGTGCTGAGCCATACTGAGTGAGGATGTGCGCCCCTCGCCCCTCCCCCCCGCTCCACCTCCCATGACGGTTGGTGGCAGGAGGCGAGGCGCCAGACCGACATGCAATGCGATCCCAGAAGTCCCTCAGCAGACAGGGTGAAGTAGCGGGGGATTCCCTGGAGTGGGGCTGGGGAGGCAGCGGTGGTGAGCTGGAGGTTTGTTGTTCATGTGCAGTGTGTAATGGTGGATGGTGAGTGGTGGGTGGTGGGTGGTGGTGGGGGGGAGTTGGGCTCCGAAGGGGTTAGGGCGGCCATGTCTTCTGCTTGGCTTCACCTCAGACACTGAGGCGGCCTGGCAGATTTGTGCCAAAGGTGACGGTTTGCCATGAGAGCCCCGCACACACTGCAGATCAACACACACCCGAACGGACACAATGCACGACTTTCACACACGGTGAATATTCTATGAGATGCATTTATAGATTTTTAGTCACTAGGGAGAACAACAATCATCAAAACAATCTAAGAGACACATTGACTTTACACATTATCCCGACATAATCATCAATAGCAATATAACACAAGTCCAATAGATCGATATATTGCTTATCTATCGTGAAAAAATAACTGATATTACCTCAGTGTAAAATGTTTCCACAGCCTGGAGGCAATTCATATAAATATAACTCACGAGTAAAGAACACAAAACTAGTGCAACACATCAGCAATTTACAGGAAACACGAGGTGAACACCCACTGGCTCTTTCTGGAGTTTTTGTAAAGAAGTTTCTTATAATTATTACTTATTATTATGATAATAAACATATTAGCCATCATTTGCCCTTCGTGCACATCTGACACAGAGCAATGTTATATTTTATTTTGAAATATCTGCCTCTGTTGTTACAAAATGTTTTTCTTGCTCCACCAGATGTTGAAAATGGTTCTTTTATAATTACATTTTTTTTTGCATTTTTCAACATTGTTTATTCCATTTCAAAGGCAAAAGTTGTTTGAAGTCTGTTCGCAACAAATCTTACCAGACAAATGTTTTCTATTCAAACGAAACAAATGTGCCAAATAGAAATGATTTATCCGATTCTACTGAAATCAGACACATCAGAAAGTGTTAGACAAAGTTTGTAAGAAATAAGACTCGACAAGGATCTAAAAAACACAGGCCTTCTACTCTTCTTCATGGCTTCTTGTTTATTCCCCTTTGTAACCTTCTTCTTTCCTTCCCTCCGTACCTCCTCCTCTCCGGCCAGCTCTCCTGGTAGCTCCCTTTCTTCCTGCATGGTTCCCCCTGGCCACGGTCTGTCATGGTCCCTCCATGCTTCATTTCCTCATCAGAGGTTCTGAGCATTTCCTATAATGCATTTCCACTATCGGGGGTTGGCATGCTGGTCTGGAAGGATGGGAAGTCTAGACAGTTTTGGGGGGGGGAAACGTCCGATGATTCACCTTCACACTGTCGACTGCTGCTGTGAGGACTGAGGATCCCATCTGCCCCGGTGGAAACGCTGCTTCACTGCTATGTGAAGATGAAGAGGCATCCGTCTCTGTCAGAGTTCCAATGGTTTGATGGACGTTGAGGTCAATTTTAGTTTTTTCTCCAATATCCTGGACAGGTTAAGTGAATTAGCATGAAGCTAGCATTGTTTTGTGTGTGCGGCATCGACCTTTTACTCTGTGTTCTTGTCTGTTTCTAACCCACAAATAATATATGATGTAAAATCCAGTCTTCATTGTCCTTCCCTGAAAAATAAAACTCCTTCCAATGTTTCCTTTGAGATTAAAACAACAACAACAAAGATGCAGAGGAAGTCTCTAAAATAATTTCATGTTATTGCTCATACCTGCTCGCTGCATCATTGATTTTGATCTGTGGACCAGTGTTAATCCACACGATGCAGCTCCATCAGACTGGGGTGTGGTGCATCGTTCCCCTCGGAGCTCGCACATTTCCACAGAGACAGATGTGTGAACTCCAGGAGGTCGTACAGACGGTGCAGACAAACCTGCACAAACTGGATCTGCATGTGTTTTCAATGGGGAAAATGCTTATTCTGGTACATTTTCTCTACAAGAGTCTGATTCATTGATTTGTGTTGCACTGGTGGTATTTTGTCTTCATACAACACGACCGGGGTTCAGACAGGTTTTTTCCAATGCTGCCAGTTTAGCTTTCGATGCATGGAAAGTGAATTGGTTTAGATAATCTGGTTAAACTTGTTTACGACCTGTTTCATCATCTCATAATCCTGCCTCATCATTCTAAAGGGCTGTTGCTGCAGTGCTGTATCTCGTCAGCCGTGTTGGGGAATTTGAATTTCTAATTGTGTATATATCCAAAGGACAGTGCCGAACAGACGTGAATCTGAAACCTAAAACCCCAATTTTTACGTTCAAAATAAATTGGAATGAACCTGCAATGTTTCCACTTTGCACAACTAATTAACCAAGCGTAAAAAATGAATATCTTCAAAAGCCAAATTATGGAAAAAGGTGCAAAATGGTGCAGATAGAAATAAAACAACATTTCGAATCTCTTTGCCTTTGTGTGCAGAACTGAAACATGAACTATTTGGGGGGGGGGGGGGGACATGCTGCTTCCTTACTTCTGCAAACACTCAGAATTAGTCTCCACACTCTGAGCTCTCAAACAGCACCACAATAAAAACTTTTCTTGCCTATTACAGCTCTCATGTCGCTTGCAGCTCTGACAATGAAATTGCTACTTTAGTTCCAGTGGAGTCACAATGGTTTGCATCCCTCGGTGGCTCCGTATCCTTATGAGTATTTTCATCACTGTTTTTCTTCTTTATGGCCGGAAGGTGTGCGGCTTTCCGAGCTTTAGGGAGTCTCCTGGTAGATGTGCTTGCACAATGGTTCTCGTTATCTACAGCTAAAAACGAAAAAAGAGGCTCTGCATGTAAACATAAGGCACAATGGTTCCTATTTACTTTGCCATTGGATGCAACAAACTCTTTGACACAACCCTGTGTCCTTCTGGGTGAGTGATGTTAACTATTTCCGGCTCTCAGACACTGTCTCGTGTGTGTGTGTGTGTGTGTGTGTGTGTGTGTGTGTGCACTGTCACTCTCAGATACAGTAATTGCTCGTTCTCCTTACTTCCCCTCTCTTTGTGGTGCACAACTGTAGAGGATACAGTATGAGCTGGTGACAGTCCAGTGAACCTAAAAGGAATAACGGTCACACCACTTTTCCATTAAAAATGCATTTAGAGAAAAGCCAGAGTCTCCGAGAAGAAATGCATGAAAGCAGATGTGCCCCCCCCCCCATTTTCAGAGTGAAAAGTATTGAACTGCTGGCTTTCTGCAAAAGATCGCTGTTCATTCTCCACAGAATTGAATCAGCTCTAAACTGCTAATTTTGCATCACTGCAGATACGGAAAACGGCACAAATGTGCTATTTTTTTCTACGTGTGCCTTTTTTTGGGGGTTACTTATCCGAACGTTTCATTTCACTGTGACACTGCACTCAGTCAAACACAAGGAATGCAGTGAGAAAAGGCCAAATTTGACCCTAGATGCACAAAGATGAACCCGCATGAAAGGCTGTTTGTGGAGGACCTCTATGAACACACGGCTGGTATTGGGAAAAAATACCACTCGGGGAAATTTGCCTGCTCCGTTTGCATAACTGTCAGGAGTGAAGGGAGAGGAGCGTTTCAGCTGGTGGCCGTAGGAATCTGGGAATGTGGGCTATGCTCTGGGAACGTGGCGGTGAACAGGGGTGTGAATGTGTCAGTCTCAGTGGCGGAGGGTTAAGTTTCCCCTGTGAAATGTGCTGTTGGTATATTTATATTGTTGTTAAGGGCCAACAAACCCAGGCATGCACCCCTGTGCAAGTGTTGGCCACAGCTCAGCGTTCTGTCACCGAAGCCGTCTGAGAGCCTTAAACCACGGCTGCTTGCTTTTTCCACCAGTTATCAACGTGCACCGAGCCTCAACTATTCTCACAACGCTGCAAACATGGTGATCAGACAGAAACGAGGCGACACACTGGGCCTCCTCCCATCATAACTGGATTCCCCCAGCAAGGAAGCTACACCCTTGATTTGTTTGGGTCTCGTTAATTCGGCTTAGTTAATGACTTAGTTTGCGATGCTGCCAGTCGATGGGCTGGGTTGATCAATCCAAATATCCAAATCTAACTAATCTAAAAAAAGAAACACATGGTATGTCGCTCTAAAGCAAGTGGGAGTGTGTTTTCATCGCCTCTGCCTCTCGCCGACCTCACTTCTACAGGAGGTCGCTGCCCTTCAGCAGAGAAGTCCATCTCAGAGTGAGCGAACGGCCTTTGCAGTTGCAGTGTTGTGAACAAATGGCATAAGTCTGTTTTGAGTTTCGGGGGGGGGGGGGGGGGGGGGGGGGGGGATAGAAGCCCCTCTGTGCCGCCTCGTGGAAGTCCAGATAAATGAACTTGTCTCCGTGCAGCTGCTGTCCATTGTCTGTCGAGAGGACGGCTGCGACTCCAGCCCTGATTGAACCGCATGTTTTCCTTTGGTCTGAAGCTGTTCGTCCGCGGCACTTCATGATGAAGTCTGGACTAAAATCTCATTAGCATTTTCTCCGACTCGTGTCAGATCTGTTCTTCTGCCCTCGATCCATCTTTTTTTCTTTGGATTACATCTGTGTAGAAGAGGCAGCTTTTTATATCTTTAGACTTTAGTGCATCTCTGCTCAAAAAACCTCTGCGATAATTAGTTGGATGCCGAAGGGTTTATTAGACCTCCTGCGGATACATCTGCATTTCATTAGGATGGAGATTCAGAGCACATACTCAAATCTCTGCTACGTTCCCAGTTCAGTTCCTCCTAATTTTATGGTCATTATTGGTCATTTTTCAATCAGGTTTAATGCTCAAATTGAAACGTTGCCCTCCAGTGAATCATGGCTGTAGTCATTAAAGGCCGTTGTCTTCATTGAACCTGATACATCAAACGTGATAGAAAATCCTCCACAAGTCGGTTGAAATACGGCAGGAAAATTGGAAAGAAAATCGCATTCAGAAGGTCGTAAGAACTTTAACCCACTGCGCCATTTTCTGCATCTTCCCTGAAGCCGTCACAGGAAATTGAACTATTTCAATTAAAGCTCCTCTTTAGACATTTATCTTTTTGCTCTGATGTCTCGGAAAGCGAATGATTGCAAATCAATTCTGAATCGCCATGGCTGCCTGTTTGGATTTTCACAGGTAGCCTCAGCTCTAAGTATTTGCCTAAATGATGGTTGCGCTCAATCCATATTTCATTCCATTAATCTTTTTTTTTTTAAACTGCCATTGTACGACTGTGATGACTTTATTAGAGTTATAGTTATTGAGTTGTTAAGAGAGTCTGTATCTCAGAAGACATCACAAATGCTCTTTTGCATTTACACGAGCACAACACAATGAGGCAGATGACTGAGAGCCACTTCTGTGTGGAAGCATATCGCCGGCTGATGATTCCGACCGGCGGCGCCTGCACTGCGGCAGGATCTTGAGGGATGAATAGAATGTGTTTTCACATCTGCTTATCAACACGTGCAACATGTCTATTTTCAGAAAACGTGGTAACTTCTCCGATTCAATTTGGTTTCAATTATGACGCATTTATTTGTCGGATAGGCCCTTTGAGAAATGCCACAGCAAGATCCTCTTTGTCGAATTTCCTATTCAAGCAGTAGTTATTCGACTAATACTTTATTGTGTTTCTGTAATTCTGTTGGATTCGTACACATTTTTGCACCATACAGTTTTTAAAACATTCTTAAATCCAAATTTCCCAAGTACTCATGAAATGACATTATTCATAATTTACAGGAAAAGGATTCATAACCATAGGAACGTCCTGTCCTTACTTTGCGTTTTAAAAGATAATAGAAATTAGTATCTCTAAACTTGGAGGATTCAAATCAGATGCTCTGTCTATAATAGCAAAACATCCTTCCTCAACTCTTTGATATACACAAACAAATCCCGTGAATCATGAAAAGTGAGAATCCAACCTCGGATGAATCATGGAGCAGCTTGTATGAAGCATGTGGGTTTATCTAAGGTAAGACTGAATCCCGGCGATACGAGGACCTGTCTCCAGAATGTTCTGTGACTCATCTCTCCGGTATTCTCTGGGTAGGGATCCTCCTCCTCCTCCTCCTCCTCGAGAGGAACCTGGGTCTACTCCATTTCTGGCGCAGGGAGGTGGTCAAGGCTGGCGGCCTCGGACTATTCAAGGCCATTATCACGACCACTGCTGCATCACTACTTTCACCCCACACCTCATTCCTCCCAAGTGTGATTGATGGATACGTCCTGCCTGGCCTAGCACCGTGTCATGGCATACAGCCGAGGGCAAGGACTCCTGTGTGGGGGGGGGGGGGGGGGTAGAGGATTTCAACTTCATCGATGCCGCTGCAAATCAGTGGGAGCGGTTCACACTTTACACAACATATAGCAGGGAGGTTGTCACCCTTGACAACATGATGCCAGCCAAGGTTTGTAATAGCTCAGGGACACTGGGACAGGGACACCTACCAAGTCAACAGGGGAGTGGGGGGAGGGGGGGTGAAGTAGTATAACTATAATCCTGTGCAGTTCATATAGACTTTGTATTTAAAGGAAACTGAGAGCTGGACTGTTTCATTTCCTGAGGAGTTCATTTATTGTCTTTTAAATCGGTTTGGTCCAGTGTGACTCAACACAGTTTATACTACTTAAGGATATTTACTTAAAACACCAAATAATGCTTAAAATAAATATTCAATTGGTTGATTTCTACTTTAAACTGTTCTTTAAATACTCAGAAATCTTTAGCAATCCAAAAAATATATATTTAGTTATTTTTAACACAAGAAACAACCTGATAATGAAAATACATATTTATAAGAATCTAAAAAACATGAAAGGAAACTTGAATATTTACCCCCCACAAGTTTTTTTGTTTCCTCAGCTTTACTTCACGTACCACTGATTCCAATGTGAGACTAAAAACAAGAATCTATCAGAGAATTCTCAAACTCGGATCAAACCCGTTCATCATCGTCTGTCTATATGAAACTGATTAATGTTGTTGACTCTTAGCAGTGGCCGTAGTGTGTCTTTTAAACCTTTTACTCTCGGTACTGTGACTTGCATCTCTTGGCAAACTCTCCGTTTGCCTGCACATGTAGTACAGTCACAATGATATTCAATATCCTTCATAGTAATGGAAGGATGAACTGTGACTGGGGCCTTGCTGACCTACATTCACCTCCTCAAAACCTCGTGGAACAACCTCCAGCATCAATTCGAACATTCTCCAAGGTTGATTTTTTCCCCCCGGTGGCTCACGTGACTCGCCGCTGTGAACCTTGATTACACGCCATCTATTTGGGAGTCACACTTCACATGTATGGCCTGTGGGAGCAGCACCTGAACACTGTGTTCCCTGACCTCCACGGGCGAGGGCACCTGAGAGCCGTCACAAATCCGAGGCCATAACAACTTAACTTTGATATTTAATTTATTGTGCTGACCTGGAGGTTTCCTGAAGTGCTAAACATAATTTGCTTACAGATTGTTTAACCCTCCACGGTACTGTAAGGCATTTATACAATATACCATTGTTGATAGGAGTGTTCACTTTAGGGTCACGCTCTATATAGATCCAAGGAGTAATCCTAGCCAGCCAAGAAGACAGAAGCAGAAGTCAATGGGAGTTATTGCCTTCCTTGTGGCTGGCTCGTAGCTGAAGATCAGAAAGGAGACGAACGACAAAGCGTGGGAACCCGAGGAGACTTCTCGCTCTTAAACCCTCGCCCCACTGGCTTGATGTAGAGCCACAGCACTTTATGAGCACTGACTGAACATGTCCACAACAGCAAGTTTGTTTTTTCTATAAAACACAAGAAACTGTAATCACTGTTTCCTATTTGCACGATTGTGCAAAAATGAACGAGTAATATCTAGAAACCTGGCGTCAAGAAAACGATAAGTGTACAATCAAAGAAGTGGTTTAAAAACTCAATAACAGAGAGATTAACTAACTTCTTTATTTGAAGTTAAAATGAAAGTGAGCCCTCATTGCACAGGTAAACCGTTCAGAACCGAATTGGATTTAAAATGTCCCCGTGTGTTCTTTTAAATGAGGCTCCGTCAGCCTGCGGGCTCATCAGCAATGTGTCTGATTGTCTATCTGCTGGAAGATTCCAGCGGTTAATCATCATCATCGATGGTATGAATAACGACCAGAACTACATAAATAAAAAAAAACAAATTGTAATTATCCTTGTTTTATTTTAATTCGCGCACAGCGTTACTTCTAATCTCTATTTATCCGTTTAGTTTTGTTTATCTATTTGTTGAACAGCCTTTCGTGTTTTGTTTCCTCTTCATTTTTATGCCCGTCATTGTCACTTTGCGAGAAGAAACAGCTTATAATCAAACCAACAGACCATAAAAATGACTGAGAGTAAAAAGCCTGGTGCAAACACAATGCATAATGACTTTATTAAAGGCAGGCGGTTTGGGGAGAAATAGTGTAACGGCTAAGCAAAGCCAGACTCTCGTGGGGGGTTTGCCCGAAAAAAATACTACATTTCATCCTCTAGTCAAGGAGCCTCGGCAGTTTGTTCCGTGAGTTTGTATTCTCGAATAGAAATAACACATTCAGAACTCCCCCCGGGCGCCTGTAGTTCATCTTGCTGGTGATGGTGGTGCAGAGATCAATAGAAGAAACTGGAATAAACAGAGGCAGGATCTACTGTCGGCCTTAGAAAGTTATCATCATTGTAATTTGCTTGGTCAAGCGCTGAGCGCATGATCTCTGGAGAGAGGGATTACAGGACGGCTAAGCTCCAGATATTTTTTTGTTCATCTTCCACAGTTCTAATTAATCAGGGCAGGGTTCTACCAAGGGGCTTAGCTGGCCCCTTGTCAATTTGCAGCAATCGGCTTGCTTAGACAGGCCTCAACAGCATCAGCGCCCGGTTGACGTCCACAGCAGATAGCAGCCGTTAATGGGGACGCTTTCACGAGCCGATGAAACGCTGAACAAACTAAATACAAGCAATAAAGAACTGAATATGCAAAGGGAGTATAGTAATCACTGCCTTCTCTAAATGGATTTAATGAGCATGAGTATTATGAAACATTATTGGGCCCATAAGAAGCGTTTCCAGGGAAGGTCAGATGCAGGCGTATTAATTCAGCCTACGAAAAATTTGGAACGAGTTGCCCTCAGAATCCTGACGGTGGATTTGGAGTCGGCTGCTCAATATGCCGATTAGACTATTTGTTCCTTTTCTCCCACATAGACTCACAGTTAATGTTCTCGTTCATAGCTTAATTATGAAATCCTCTTCTGACAGCACCATCAGCCAGCGTTAACTCGGTATAACAGTAGTTATTGGCAGTCGGGCAGAACCTTACAAACAAATTCACACCAGAGCCGTGAGTATCCGAGTGGCCAGAACATTGTCAAGCCAAATTGTTTTTTGCGAGTCCAACGGGAAAAGTCCAACACTCCACACTCGTATTGCCATTTGTCAGTCAGCTACGGACATTAGTGTTTATAGGGCTCGGCCAAAAAACGACGACACTTCAGTCTGTGCAGTTCACAAGATGAGCTTTTGATTGGCCGGATTTCTCTGGCCTCATGTACTATGTCCACTTGCAGCTGATTCCAGGTAGTTTTAATAAGTCTGAGGAACTTTTGGCTCTTGATTCTAATTTCTTTCTTGGTTGTGTCCATATGTCTTACTGCAATTATTGTTCAGTGAACAGTGCGGAGGAGTCAAGAAATAATGCACATGTATTAGTGCTCATTCTGGTTCGTCATTGGTGGGAGGTCATTGTGGAGAAATTCCTCCTCTGCATTTGCACGACTTATAAAAGAGCAGTGGGCCACAGACTGTCTGGTTTAATGTATCCGGGTTGTAAAATGTGTACTTTCGCATTTTTTATGTTTGGATATCTGTGTCCTGCCGTGAGATTTAAGATGAATAACCCAGGGCACCGAGCTACAACAGATAAAACCGCGTGTGTAAAGTGTGCTGTGCCTATGAGTCATCTTCTTTTAAGATATCCATCCTCACTGACTGCGCGGTGAACTCAGGCCACGGTCAGATTCAGGCCGCATTGTGAAACCAGAAGCTCCATTGAGCTCCATTAATCAAAAATAACCTAATAGATTAAGCATTTTATTTGAGCAAATATATCACGTGAAGGCGATTAAATCCCTCCTGCTGTAATATATGATCCAGACCAATGCGACTGCAGCGCCTTCAAAGACGCAGTCCGTTAGGGCTCACTGCAAAGGTGAAGCCAAATGTTGCGTATTTTCTTTGGCACCACCCACCTCCGAGATTCAGGCTCTATTGACAATCCACCAGTATGTTTCAGGTTCCCTGAATGGTTGCCAGCCAGCCAGCCAGCTCTTTTATTTACACTATGTTGGATTGTGGGATCGGAGGCGAAGGGGGACATCTGTGAGCAATTCAGACCAAAAGGAGGAGCAGGGCCTCATCACAAGTGCTGCAGACATTAGGCTGCTGTTCTCTACCGGGGAACACGGTTTCCCTCGGGGGGGGGGGGGGGGTGCAAGATTTATTAGGTTTGACTGCTTCCAGTGACAAATTAACAGATTGCTGATGTACTGGGTGTAAAGTAAGAGAAGTCGGACTCGGCCTGATGAATGTACAGTAGAAGCTGCTGCTAAGAAAACTAGAGGTAATGACCTCCTCGAGATTAGAAGGAAACTTAAATGTTCGTGGTGCCAGAGATTTTACTGGTGGTGTCCCATAGATTAACCAGGTTTTATCAAATTTCCTAAACTGATTGATTAACAAAATGGTGAATTAAACCAATATAAAACATTTAATGCCAGACTCAAAACATTCTCATACCCTTGTCAGAGGCAGGTGTTTTACTTGGCGTCCTCCTCCCGGTGCTGACATGCATCTTTGCTGAGATCTGGGTGAGTTGCTGACGTTTGTATTAGCTGTCAAAGCTTTAGACTGGCAGAGGCTCTAACTGTTTACCAGCCAGATGGAAAGCAAGGTTGTGATTAAGTCTGCCTATGAGGTATAAGGCATGAGATAGGTTAGACACGATAAGCCAAGGGATCCAAGTGTTGTTGTGTACCAGATGGATAAAGATATTGCGAGGAAGCTTAAGGCTGCGTAGAAAGATGAAGGGATTATAGAAGCCAATCTTTCTGTCAATAAGTGTTTCGGAAGCTGGATGAATTTACCTACAACTGTGTTTTCAAGACAAGCAATTTCGTTTTCCGTTGGCAGGTCTGAAGACCAAAACAAGATTCCTACAGAAGAAACAAAAGGACAAAATTGAGCAGGAGTCTGGTAACACGAACAGAAATGTTTTCCAGATATATGAACTCAAACACAGATGATAGATCTTAGTTATTATAGAACCTTTTACCTCTAAACTGAAATCTTCAGGTCAGGATCTCACGGACCAATATGTCAAAGACCTCAATCGTTACTACCCCATCGACCTCACCCCCCTAATAATGATGATCCCTTAGAACCTGCTGCTACACACCATCATGCCAATTGTCCACCATTAATTAGACCCCCTGCAGTTTGCCTGGAGGGGCACGGAGGATCCTGTGGTTTGCCTCATCCTCTAGAACCAGTGGAATTCCCAAGAGACCATCACCCTCTCACCATCATCCAAAGGCTCCTGATGATCAGGAAGTTTCACTAACCCCTAACCCCCCCCCCATGGTTCTCTACATGCTCCACACCCTCACCCACCCGCACTCAAGCAGTCTGACGACACTGCTATTCTCGCTCTTCTTCAGACGACCTCTGTTCTGCACTATCGCAACACAGAGTGTGAGCGTAACCACCTTTATCTCAATGTCAGCCAAACAAAAGAAATAGTAATGGGTATCCTGTCACTCCAGCACGCCGTCCTTATCAATAATGAAACAGTTGAAATGGTCGACACCTTGAAATCTCTCAGACTCACACTCACACTTTGACCGGCGTACAAACTCACAGGGCTCTGGGTCGTTCTGCGTCTTCTCCTATTGTTCTCCGAAAAGTATTGTTTAACCCACCGTGCTCTGCTGCTCCGCCAGTTTGTTCAACATGCTCTCGGTCACAAAGCAAACCCGACACACATCCTGCCAACCCTGCTGCCAGGGTGTCCACACACCTTCTCCTTTGCAAAGCCCATTACATGCGTTGTAAATACATTGCACATGACACGCCACACACACAATCAACTGCTAATTCACTGTATTGCCTTCTGGGTATAGGTACAAGTCCCTGAGGTGCAGAAAAGCCTGGGACCCGCAGCCATAGAAGCACTAACCAGGATAAATCACTGAGGGAATTCTGCCTCTTGTTTTAATGTTGTTTTACCCATTTAACATTTTTTATTCTCGTATTTATGATTGACACTAGTGTGTTCATAGTGTCATGATGATTGGAACTCTTAGGTTTAACTCAGAACCCAACAAATGAATTAAAAACTAAACTGGTGTTTCAGCCGTGTGCCTGTCCAATGTCAAGATTCCCCTTCCTTTGTTTGAAAAGCTCTAAACAAGCAAAATTAAACCCAAAACAAAGTTGTAACTGGATGTGATGCAATGACATTCAAATATTATTTCTTAACACCATGAAATGCATTTAACTCAGGCTTGAATAAGACACTGTATAATACGTACAGTAGAGTAAGACACAAGCTCTTTTTTTCAACCTGTCATCTTATATAATGATATAGATTATATAACTATATCTCTTCTTTGATTACCCACCATCAGTACTTTTCGTACACTCACTTCTTCAAACGGTCTATATGCAGTTGCTTTCGGGAGCGAGTTCAAATAACAGAACTCTCAGAAGATGAAACCGACCGAATCTTAAGGGAAAATGTGTTTGAATTGTCCTTAAAAATACTACTTCTAAAAAAAAAAAAAACAGCAACACAGAATTAAAGTCCACACCATTTATGTCGGAAGGCTCGAGAGAATATTAGCAGTTGGAGAAGTAACATTCTGTGGGATTAACAAAACTCTGCTCAAATGAAATGATCATCAACGTTTACCTTTCCAGCTCCAGCAGTGGGCGGCGAGGTGTTTGTCACCGTGAAGCCCATCGTAACCCGGTCCTGTGTAACGTCGGAGCGATACGCCATTAAATGTGACGGCTGTATTGGAAATTACATTAGATTGTCGTTTCGGAGACATCAGTCAATGGTTCCTGACAGGTTACTGATGAGAATCACAACTGTTTCCTGCCTCCGGCCCCACAGGGACATGTTTCTTTCATGGTAACGGGGTCAGAGAAACCCAGAGTGATTGTGAAGGTGGCATTGACGGAGCGTTTGTCTTTGCAAGGTGGTGAGGTTGTGTGTGAGGCCCCTGCCCTGGTTGTGTGGGTTGTCTTGTCCTCAGCTCTCGTGTAGAAGTCGTCTGAGGTTGTAGAAGGGTTGTTTTTTTCGCCGTGTTAATATTGTAAATATCCCCCACATCTGAAACCGCTGCTGTTTATTTTCTGAAGTTGTTCATTTCCTGAACATCCTGTAACGTCCGTACGAAAAAAAGCCATTTAAAGAGCAGGCGAACGCTGCAGATTTCAAGGGTGTCAGTTAACATCGGAAAAACATCCCCAGCTCCGTATGAGCAAGAACTGCTGAAGTCTTTCTTTTTTAAGATCTTGATGTTACTTGTATCTGGTTATTTACACTGACGTGCCGCTCATACTAGGAATGTTTTCCCTCTGCTAGTCGGCAGTACCGCGTTCCCCGGACGATAACTCACGTCTTCAATTTATTTGTTTTGTCTGAACAAAAAACCAAAAGCATTTAATTATGTAGAGCAGAGAAACCTTACCACCAACCCACATTTTAGAGACTGAAATATTTAGCATTTTTAATTACTTTAATTGCGGTTTTAATCTTTCAGTTGACTAACAGAAAAATCTGCTAATCATTTCAATATTAGCCATTGATGATAATTGATGTGTCGTCTGTAGTCTCATGCTACTCTTTGTATGTATTTATGTATGTACTAGTACACACATAAATCCCCCCCCCCCCCCCCCCCCCCCCCCGTGGTTAATATTTGGGCAGCAGTTGTATTGTTCATCTCAAATACACATGACTCAGTCATCAGCACTTCCAGTTGCAGGAGGGATGTGGGTGCAGCACAAATACTTTCCTCTCCGTCTACTGGGAGCGACAGTAATGGAAAATAAAATAACTGTAGATCTTCGCAAAGGATCCAGGATGTTTTTCACACTTTCAGCTAAAACATAGTAGAATCTGTTCAGACGCCTTCACAGGTTTTCTGAGGCGCTGTTATCTCTGCTGCTGGTTTAATTTGTCAGTTTTTATTTTTTTTCAAACCAATGTTTTACAATTGGCTTCAATTGAAGATCTTAACCTCCTCTGACTCTTCACCAGCTTGATGAATTGGTACATTTTCTGAGAATCCCGCTTATCTGGATCTGCATCGTGACCTTTTGTGTTGCACGTCCAAATTTTCCAAAGATAAGCTCACCCGCAGGATCTCGAGATCATTTATCGGAAGACATAAGAGTCATTACCCCTATGAAAGCCACTAATGATGTTACAATTGAATTTGCTGGCATACGGGACAGAAGACAGAGGTAGAGATAGTGGAGATTCAGATTACGCATCTGGCTGTCCCGGGTTGTAATGAGATTGCCTAGGTATGAGTTAATTATGCTGTCATATTGATAAAAAAAAATAATTGCATTCTCCGTGATTCCCAGGAGGGAATGAGGGCGGTGGGGGGGGGATTTGGGCAGTGATTTCCCAGTGCAAACACACATGAATTTGGGCAGACGTCCAGTCCTCCCAATGAGAGCAACACGTACCAGGTCTGTTAGTCTCCAAAGGTCAATGCTTCCCACGTGGACTCTGGAGAGTTGTTCGAGGATGTCTGACTTCTATCACATGAAATATGTGATGATGAATTGTTGTGGGTTTTTTTTTTTTTTACCAGTGCTGCAAGGTTTTGATTACCAACCACATCTGCCGCCATCAACCCACCACAGACACACATCTGAGAGCCATATGTTTCTGCATACTTTACCACCTCGCTGTGCAATGTTTAGTCTCCTTTGTGCGATTTCTCCTGTTGATGTAAAGATGTGATATTCTGTGTAATGTGTCCTGGCCAACGGGGCCCCGGAGGCCCCGGCCAAGTTTATGTTCATCCCGTTTAAATTAGAGCAGAGTAAATGATGCACAAAGGAGATGAGGAGCTCTTATCAGTTTGTGCCCAGTTTAAACAGCCACTGAGAGGTGTGATGTAAGCACTGGCTTTCTTTTTTAATTTAAAGTTTTAGATGTTCCTCTTTCAACTCGATGATATATTGTTTACGCTAAAACTTATGCCAGGACTCCGTGCACATTCGTAAAGTGATGCTTAAATCACTCCTCACATTATACAGGAGTGCATTATTCCCTGTGGGCATCTGCAGAGTGAGAGTAGCTGGAGATATCAGGAGAATCGCCTCAGAGAAAACAGTTTGCTGAAAAATCAATCCCACAAATTTCACCTTACAAACTCTCATCACCCATGTATTTTTATTTCCCTGATGTCCAAGCTTACATGGAGGCCTAGAAATGACACTGTACAATTTGGAGTTTGCAAATACAACAAAACTATCAATGAAATAAACAAATTGTGTAAATACAGAATACCTGGAATAAACCGGGACTGGATATTATAATGCTAATGCTTAATTTTAACCATTTGGGTCAAATGTAGAGTTAAGTTTGAAGACATTGCTCCATCCTGGTGCTTGTGCTTGTTACCAGTTGGCTGTGAAGGTGGTAGTTACTGGGAGCTTTATATTTAAGATCGAACAAACAACAAAATCCCCCAAAAATATTTCCAGTTCATGAATCCAGACCAAAACAATTTCTGTGCTATTAAAACTAGTGGCACATGGTTATTTACTTTAAAAGCAATTTGTTGCGTGAGCTATTCATTCATTAGTACAGTTCAGTATTATTCAAACTCAAAAACACTCAGCGTGGTCGCCTGACAAACGGCTCCGTCCCCTCCTGAGCTGCAGCCGCAAGCTCATTAGAGGAATGGCTGTTTGACTATGTACACAACTGATTCAATTCTCACATCTATAATTTGAGTCTGGGAAAGTGCTCTCTCTAAGAAGGAAAACTTATTTTTGTAAAACATTAATGAAAGAGAATATGAGGTGTCTTTGTGTAGTTTCAAACAACACACTATGAGTGTAGTGCCTTTACTCTTGTTTGCACTGTGCGATCTGCACCATGGGACTGGAATATCAGGATAATAATCAGAACTGGAATGTTTTCCCATTTAATCCCAAAATAAAGTATCAGTGACCCAAAGAACAACCTTGTTCCTGGAAGAAACTGAACCATAAATCGCAAGCAGCAGTGAAGCATTTTACTTAACGCGAGTGGGAGCAGTGAGTTAGTGACACACTGACGGGTAAATGGAGTGGAACAGGAAGTAGGAGGTTTGTGTAAAGCTCTGGCTTCCTCCTCCAAAATGACGGTACTTAACAAATGGCATTTAAAATATGTCCATTGACACGGATACGTTTTTAATGCTACTCGATGTATTGTCTGTTTAACAGGTCTTTGTTGTCCCCTCGTAGCAGACACACACTTGGGGGTCTTCTTTTCTGGACTTCATGTCTCTGACTGAGACGTGAAGCCGCTCTCTCCCCTCAACCTCAGGCAATCAGGCCAGAAACTAACTTCCTCTCTGACGGTGTCTGTCGTTGCCACGTTCCCTCGTGTGGACGAGCTCAGTTGAGACCTGCTCTCTTTGCACACATGGCTTGTTGGAGATAGCGGCGAGAGCGGAGTTTGGAACGACATTAGTTGCAGGACCTTTGCTTTGTGCACAGGGACAAACGGCTCGGACCAAACAAACAGGACTTCGCTGTCCGGATGAAAGTAGACTTGTCTCCCGGTAACGGGGCCACGCCGCTGAATGATTTCACCTTATTTCTCCTTTGCACAGGGAGAGGGGTCATTTGTCGCTGTTCTGTTGTGTATCTTGACACAGCTGGAGGAGGTGGAGCTCCATGACCTTTCAACATGAAGCATGGATTCTGTTTTCATAAACTAAAGGCAGACAGTGTTCCAGCTGTAATTCGGTCTTTTTTTGCATTCATGATTGTTTTCATCTTCATCCAGATGAGATATCTAAATACTGCCGATTAATACCAGGTCTGAATACATGTGCATACATACCTGCATTGTTGAAGATCATGCAAAATATGTTTAAAGTATAGATGCAATGGTAAATTGACTGTAGTTATGACTTGTATGACATCCACACTTGTGGACTGGATGGAGCCAGGGGATTGAACCACCAACCCTCTGGTTAGTGGACTACCTGTTCTGCCTCCTGAGCCACAACGGCCGAGTTTACAGCAGCTTAATCGCCTCTTGAGGATAAAAAAAAGAAAAGGAAACGATACAAAACTTTAATGGCATTAGAACGCTGTTTTTCAGAATGTTAAGGAAAGCGATATAAAGTTTTGGGGTCTGCCGCTGTAATTGGATCTGCACCAAAATTTTAATGAGTTCTTCTCTTTAATTGCCCAATAGTTTTCAGTGCCGTTTGCATTACCCTGCTGACAAATAAAGAACAATTCAACAAAAGTACGAGGATTTAAACTGACTCCTTAGCAAAGATAACAGCACTGCACCGCCAGGGATTATTTTCAACCCCCAGCAAAAGTGGTGAGGAGGGAATTCAGGTATGTGACCACGTGGATCTGTGCTGTGTGCTGTCGTAGACGTCAAGGCTTAGAGAGACGGTGCACGGTGTCCATCCAGTTAGGTTCTGTGTCTTGTCAGAACTTGACTTGGAGCAATTTGGTCCCAAATAGGTGGCTTTGTTGGACGAATGGGGGAAAAAAGAAGTTTGGCGTTATTGCTTCTCAGCCGGTTCCTAAGCCCTGTTATCTGTGCGCTCTGCCACTGGCACACTCTGCTCTGTTGTGCTTGCTTTCAGCGCCGAGCTCGGTCGACATCAGTTAGTTGGAGCTGTGCGGAGCAGACATGGTGGTGACTCCCTCCAATCACCAAACGGAAAGCCAAAGGCTCTGTTCTTTGTTGCAGGAGCAGCAGCTGCACTTTAAATGAATCAGTTTCCGACCTTCTGATTAACTGTCAGCGATTTCCAACGACGGTCGGGGGGGGGGGGTAGGGGGAGCCGACTCACGACTAGGAGCTGTAAACACACACTCGATTCTTATGACAGGAGCTGGCAGCGGCTGGCATTTATGTTGGCAAACCAAGTGGCTGATAACACCTTATCAGCTCTGATGAATGTGCTAGCAAAACAGATAAATAGAGGAAATAACCAGCCTCATTAATTTGTTGTCACCAGAAGCTACATTTAGAGAAAATCCTTTAGCCAGCGTATGATGATTCAAACACAGATACAGTAAGGCATAATCGTTTTTTGAATTTAATTTAATTGGTAAAATTATTCCCAGCACAAATACAGATGTCCATTGGCAGGTTAATAACTGTTTATGGGAGGTATTTTTTAATTTAGTGTGCTTGTTATTACCTCTATGCAGTGGATTTCATTGGAAGTGTTCAAAACATGAACCCAAGCACAATGGGTGCAAGAGCAGGGGCGCTGCCACTATAGGCAATGCAGGGAATGGCTGATTACCTTAGTCCACAGCAACAACAGTTTTCTGAGAACTTCCTTCAACTCTATAATTGGATATGTACAGGAGACTGCAACCAAACCCTGAACAAGGCCCCATGCCACTAGACTTATTTCCAAAGCTTGTGTATGTGGTTTCTGGGATGGTAGAAGGGGCTTGGGTCCATTTGGTTTGATGTAGGGGCCCTGAAGTCCCTTGGGAAGCGCCTGCGTACCAGATGCACATGCATGGTGAGTACAATGAGTACTTGCATCTTGGCAGCCAAGAAACTCTACCCATAAAACCAACTCCTACCTTTTCTATGGATCAATCCAAAGTGCAGGGATGTGACACCATCAACGTTACAAAAACAGAAAGAAGGATGTGTCAGTTGTGTTTCTATGGTCCTGTCGTGTTCTCCTAGAGATGGAAAGCTTCAGTATCCGGCCACCTGGTGTCTCATATCACCTCACTGGCATCCGTTCACACACACCTGAGCCAGCCACTCTGCAGGTCACCACCAGCAGGTGAGCTCAAATTATAGGGCTGCCAGGGTTGTGATCTTGGGAGTGTGGAATAAAAACCTGCTTAACTGGAAGATCAGGGGAAACTGTGTTGACTGTGTTGGATGTGGCTTCCAGGAAACCGTGAGGGAGCAAGCATTCAGTGAAGCAGTTCATAATGGGATGGTGGGGGGGGGTCATTCACTTCAAGTGGCCCCTGTTATGTGACCATTGAACAAAGAGGACTTTTTTTTCCAACTACACAGCAAATTCTGGCTTCAGGAATTAACTCTGAGAGCTGAAATGAAGCAATTTTGACAAAACCTGAGCGCAGATGTGACAAATGTTAAGATTTAACTGTTGTGGGAGAAACTGAAAACTATACAAACACGTTATGAAGAATGAATGGGAATCAGGGTCAAGTCTCACAACACAACTAAACTACAACACTGTCTCCCAACATGCTAGTTCACTCTTTTTGTTTTTAACCCCAACATCTTTACTTTAAAGCAGCAGAAGTAGAGCAATGACAGAGAATATCCACCGATTTATTAATTTCCTCCGACAGGCAATCTCCCCGAACCAGAGTCCACACGTTACTTTGTCAGTTGCGACAGTTCAGGTTGTCAGAGCGACACTTTGTCAAACTGCTCCAACAGCAGCGATCGCTCATCGCACACTCGGTTTATCTTGTGGAATCAGAGGTAGAGATTTTTGACTCCAGATTACTCTGATACCAGAAATTTAAATATCCTGAGTTCACGTTACTGCATTGTGTTTTAAAAAGGGAGACGAGAAAGTGTTAAAAAACTGTCGTGTGGTGATGATAATCAGTTCCCTCGGAATTAGACTGTGTGTGTGTAGCAGGGGGGGTAGTCAAACAATAGTGTTTACCACACATCAGCATCTGGCAAACACTGATAATGATAATCATTTATGATAAAGCTATTGAGCTAAAGAGCATCTTCAGGTGTCTACGCAGTGGAAAACAACAGCCCTGCAGTAAATCCCACTTCACGAAGGTCATAATGCTCCGTTTATATGAGAAAGTTGTTTCTTCAACCACATTCTCCGTGTGGAGGCTGTAATGTGTGATGCCGTTGATATCAGAGCTCCACCCACACTTCAACAGATTTGATATCCGACCAGAAAAGTCCCAGCTGATGTCAGTTGTCTGCATTGAACTGTTCTTTATCTTCATTAGGATCAATAAAAAAACACGTAACACCAAGTTCTTATAATGTGAGTTTTAGGATGATGCATTTTTGCTGAATAAAAAGGACTTAGTGGGAATGTTGGAGATGACAGGAGGTTTTTGTGTCAAAAGTCTCGTTGCCCTCTTTCTTTGCACTCTTCTCTTCTCTGTATAACTTTCAGTGTAAAAGGGTAAAGAGCGTCCTGCGGATCAACTTTGTGCTAAATGTTATCTCTGAGCTGCAACCTCCCGGATGCTGTCAAAGCAGCGGCAGCTCTCACATTAAGACATTCCTCTTTGAATATCACTGACCTTTCCGTATTTTTGCTTACTCCTCCGTCTCTTCAAAGTTACTTGAGAGAGCGGCGATGATTACCACTTCGGGAGCTTTTCTTTTACGTAGAATGAAAAGTTGACCTTGGCATTCGCTTGCCACAGCCTCTCTATTTGTGCAAAGTTGACGTAATTCGCTTGCTATTTAAAAGGCTTGAATGAGGAGGTGTTAAATGGTGATTTTCAGGAGAATGCTAATGCTAATCAACCCGGCATTTTTTCATAACAAAGCTGTGCAGTATTTCGCCACAGAGAAGTGTGGCTAGTTGATTGAATGTCAGGAATGAGGAAAAGTGCAGAGAAGTCCTCCTGTGACCTGCAGAGAAAAGGGACTAATTTAATAGTGCAGTGTTTTAGCGGTGGAGGAGGAACACTGAACCAGTACAGATGAGAGAGGGACAGACGGAGCAAATATGTGAATTTAATTCCATGTATGAGGCCCAGATTATACCACGACCTCGGCTGTAAAAGGTTGTGATGTAACCTGAGACAGTGTTAATCCTTTAAGCTCACTTAAATTAAACAAGCAAACAATACCATGTCGAGCAGCGGGGATTTAACAGTTGGAAAAACACTGCATCTCCTGCATCCCACCCTTCAGAGTTACTGGAAGTCACTGCCAGGGCCTCACTGGTTACCAGCTGAGACCGGGTTTATCGATGTGTGTGTGTGTGTGTGTGTGTGTGTGTGTGTGTGTCATCATGGCAACATGACTGGTGTTTATGTGTGTGTCTGTTTATAGACAGAGGTTTTTCACCATAGTTTTCAGACATGAACTCTGGGAAATGTCCAGAATCTTGTGGTTAGACATTTTTTGGACTTCGGACTTTCACCAATGAAGAACGCAGCAGGAGATTGTTCATGTTAGACGCGTTAACAACAACAACAACAACTGAAGAATGTCCAGAAGATTCAGGCAAAGGTCGGAGGCAGGACATGAGGTATAAAATCTGCAGAAACCACAGTGGTTTTGTTTACAGTAAATTCAGCCGCTATCGCCAAAAAGCTCTCAGCGTGTCCGGCTCCTCTTTTCCATCCTGAGATATTTGTCTTCCAGAAATGTAATCAGCACGCCCAATCGCTGGCTGTGAGTTTTCAGGACTTTTTTACTTGGGGGTTTGTCGGGAAAAACTCCAGAGCAACTGGACATTTGTGTTCTCACCTTCTGGAAACGTTCAGGAAAATAGCTTATCATAGCAACAACTGAGCAAGATGCAGTCACCAAGTTCGAAGATCTCTTTGGTCCAAGTAAGGGCATTAAAAGTGCATCTCCCACCCCCCCCCCACACCAAGTTATGGCCTTGGCACGCATGGGTTTTAAGTCACAAATCACTTTTGTGGCCGCTGTGATCCCATCGCAGGATGTTCTCTCGTGTGTCGTTATCATTTATGCGAAAACACGTTCAGCGGTTCACTGGCGCACTTTGGCTTTTTGGAAAGGTCAGCAGGAAATAGCAGTTTGTAAAGCGTCTGTGGTCGTTGGGACTTTTTACCTTAAGTCACCCTCCATCTTTAAGGCTTTTCATGTGAATTACTCTTTTTGCTCTTTATGTCCAGTTTGGAAGTTGTTTTCAATGTCACTAATTTCGCTTTTTTTTCTCCTCTGTCTTTTCTCTCTCTCGGCTCCTTCCTGTCCGATCGCTGCGTCACTTCCTGTCTTCGTCTTCAAAAGGTGAGTTATCTGAACACTTTGACTTTTTTTTGCCAGAAAAGAAAACCTGTGTGGTCTAAAATAAAAATAAAAAATCCAAAGTGACTTTGTCCTCTGGAAATAATGGGAAGTCATTATTACATATTATTACAGCTGTTGCTCAAGGCCAGTTTCCTTCTTTACTGGTTGGTCTTAAAGATGGTGACTGTGGTTGGTCTCTCAGCTCTTTGTCTGTTCAAGTCTTTGGTTTAAAGCCCTTTAAAAGGGTTATATCCCAGAAAACCAACACTTCACCAGTTAGCTTCTCATTAAGACCAACAGAGGCCGGCACACAGTCATCTTGCCATGGTTCATATTGATATTACTGGTTATTTCATGAGGTGTTTCTGCAACTGCTGCTTTTCCTCAGTTTGGATAAAGGCGACATCTTCTGTGATCAGAAATAAATCTAAAAGGGATTGGTTCTGGGTTTGTTTTTCTCATGTTGCCAGGCTTCTGTCAATCAAACCTGCAAAGCACATTGTTTACTGTCGATCAAAATGGAACCAAAATACTTGTTTATTGAAACTAGTCTCAAATGTCCTAAATGTGAAAATGTGCTATTTTCTGTTTTGTTTTGTATGATAAGAAAATGCAAAAAGGTGATTTAATGATGTCACATTGAACTTCGGGAAACTGTGAATGTCTTTTAAAGACCTTTAAGATCAATCAATAATCAGTGAAAACAATCAGCGGATTATTAATCACAGAAATTCTATTAATTTCCATTCGTCCTTCAGTCGTGTTCCCGTCCTTGCATTAGGCTGTAATCTCCCTCCGCTGGAGCTAAATCATGATGAGTAGTTTTTTTTTTTTACGCTGACTCTCAGGCACTCTCATCTCTCGGTTAGGTTTAAAATATCGTATTTTTGTAACGTTAACCAAGATGTTTTTGTTATGGAAACGTAATTACACTCGGGAACTCGGGTTGCGGCTCCAGTCTGTCAGTCCGACACTTTGCCTGCACTCCATTTATCCCCATCACCTCCCTGCGAGTTCCTTGCGGTAAATAAACATTGCACTTTTCCATTAAGCATCACCCCTGAAGCATTTACATTTCCCAATAAACCATCTTTGGCAGTACAAATTAGTGGTGCGGGCTTGAGAGTGCGGGCTATGTGCCAGGAAATGGCAATCATGTCAATGCATCGGAGTAAATAATGCTGAAATTTAACTCTCAGCATTTCTGTCGGGGCTGACTGTGTTGTGAACATGACAGCTCGTGCAGGATATAGGACGTGACTGTAATGACTTTCTTGTGATAATGTTGCAGATAATAAAGCACAGTTAAAGGACACACACACACACACACACACACACACACACACGTACACAGCTCCAAACACATTTGCAGTTTCACCTTCCAAGGACCTCATAAATTTTACAAGCTTTCCCAGTTTTGTTTTCATCTTACATTTCCAAATCTGGTTGTGATTAAGTCGCTCAGCGAGCGCCTCTGGATGCCGTCCAAGCCCCTCGCCGCACGGGTCCCTCCTTAAACGCTCCCGTCTGCTCCCGGCCGTCCGCCACTGTGCATTTATTCAAAAGAGAGGGGCCCCCATCAGCCCGCTAAACCCACTGTCCCGGGGTCTGGGGTCTTCTCCACGGGGAGTATCCAGTGTCGGCCTCCTGCTCCACGAGGTGATCCATGATGGAGCTCTGCTCGTAGCACGGAGGTTTCAGGTCAGGATTTATCATGGTCTGCTCACAGCTTGGATTGCATGAAGCTCTCGGCGGACCACATCAAGGCTATTTTAAACTCCACTTCCTGTCAGGGGCTCAGTGTTTTAATGGAGCCTACTGGTGTTTTTCACTGTTATTTTTGTATTTATTCAACAGATTTAGCCAAAATTATGAGATGAAAATATATAATATATACGTGTATATGCCATGTAATTTGATTTAGATTTTCAGAATATTGTTACTTGAGCCTCCAGCCCAGTACATTAGAGGTCAGTGAAATCTCATTTGTGGTTCTTACAGCATTAAGAATCTAAGGCGACTGTCTCTGGTGTGCTGGAGCTAATTTGAAATAATGAGGTGGGTGCGTTGCCCGGATACTGATATCGTACAGAAATTTCAGTTCACCGCTCTTCCAGTTATTTAACAAGGCACAAAGATATGTGATGCATTCATTCAGCAGGACTGTGTAGAATTTAAATCAGAGGGTAATTGGTAAATCAACAAGAAAATAACTATTGCAGCACTAAGAGTAGAGCGAAGTATTACAGTGCACATATAATAAAATAGTAATGAAGGCCCCAGTTGGAGACTTGGATTTGGAGGAAGACGGCAGTTTATCTCAGAAACAAATCTCAAACTAACACAAAACTATTCCTGATTCATATTTAGCTTTTTATCTCGGCTCCAGTGGTTTTTAACTCAAATAAACTTGTAGACACTTCAAATCTTCATTAGTTTGGTTCCTCATGTTGGTCACAGCTATGTTATATATATGTTGTATAAATATATATAGCACCAATTAAAAATGAGTAAATAATTTGAACATCATATATCATTAGGGCAGAAATATATGAGCAGAGTTGGTGTTAAAACACTGAAGGTGCAATAACAGTGCAACCTTTAACATCTGCATTTGTGTCAAACTTGTGTTTTTTTCTTAATGTGGAAGCAATTGCTCAACATGTAGAGTGGAGAGGAGATAGGTCCATCCATCATCTCGCTACCAACTTGTGTTTCTAATTGATTTAATTAGAGTGCAACATTTTTTCTATACACATTTGGCAACCTCCGTGAGTGATGTGCACACGCGGGCTGACAAATGCACTTCTAATTGAATACTGATCGCCTTCCCCCAGCGGCACCGCATGCTGTAATCCCGGAAGCAGGATCGACAGCCTCCTTTCACGACCGCAGCACCTACACGTCACGGTGGCGTGCGCCTGAGTGCGCCGGGTTGGCTGGTAGACAGGATAATTGCAGGAGAGGGTACCAGCAGAAGACGTGTGCAAACTGAGACGGGAATGAAAAAACACTTTGCAGCCTCAAAGCCACTCGGCACTTTCCCTTTCATGTCCCGAGAAATATGACAAATGCGTTGTTTGGAGGCTCCGACGGCTGACTCGCAGTGTGAGTTGGAGGGGGAACTTATAATCGCTGAGGAAAAGTTTGAAGAAACATACCTTGATTCTATCAATCCAGCTATTAGAGGTATTAAAATGCACAATTCTGTATTTTAAATAATATTCAGCAGCACACACACAGTAAAACAAAACCCGAAGACAGTTTCTAATGAAGGGAAACCGATGGCTGCCGGGAAGATATGAAAAATGTGTTTAACAAGCAGTTGCCGTGTTGTAACTAGATTTACTCTCAAGATAAGATACCTCCCAGTGCTTTTGTTGGAACTACTTTCTGCCAATGAAATCATCCCTATGAAAACTTTCATGGCAGGAGGACGCAGGCGAATGCGAGTGAATGATGATCATCGCCTGCCGACGCAAAAACTTATGTGTCATCGCTCGCTTGGTTAAAGTTCACCAATGTTACCGCAGGAAGCAAGTGTGTGTGTGTGTGTGTGTGTGTGTGTGTGTGACTGCGAAACACAAATGATCCCGGCTGGTGTACTCCTATTTTCACCGTATAAAGTATTTTATTTTATATTATTGCTTGCTGAATGCAGTTCTCCAGGTAATAAGTGGTTTCCAGTCTTAAAGGCGTTCTCTTCTCTGCATTGATGAGCTTCTATAGTTTTAATAGGCCGACGTTGAGCCTGCATTGGCATTTCCATCACATCACTTCTGTCTCCACGAATGCAAATGTGCTCAATTTCCATTCGTTCATCCTTATACCTTCCCCCGTAAACCAAATCCTCTTTTTCCTGTAAGTCTGTACCTCAGAGGTTCCCTGCAGGTAATATCTTCTCCGGCCTCTACTTAAGTTGTATATTTTTTCATTGGCAAATAATTCCCAGTGGGTGACGAGCAGGTCTGGCTGATGGGACAACGCTGCTGGGCGGAAAAATAGAGGTCAGCGATAGTGCCTCTTAAAGGTGGAAACCCTGAGGTGTTCAGGCAGGGGGGCCTCCGCAGTCCCACCTCCTGCCTGTTCTGGAGGCGCTCAGGGCCCCCCCCCCCCCCCCCGTCTAATCAGCTGCGGTCAGCTCCCCGCTGGAAAGTGGGCAATGAGACTGTTTACTCCTCATCCCACATACCCGCCCGTGAGCTCTTCTGGGCCTGCCCTGCTATTTCTGCACAAGCTCGCCCTATTGGACAGCTGTGAGGGATTGCATCGGCTGCTCGTGGCACATGGCATCCCCCCCCCCATCTGTCGACCCGCGTGCCGCGCCAGTTGCATGGCAGGTCGGCTCCAACGCCCCCCCCCCCCGTCTCCTTTCCCCGCCAAGTCGCCTGCCCCGCCCCTTCACAGCCACCGGGCTTGGTAATGACTCCGTTAGCCCCCAAAGACGTCCAGATCATCTCCAAGTCCCTCCCACAGGGGCTGGCACACCCATTCCCAGCTGTTAGTCCAAACAACAACATGCCAAAGTGTTGTAGACATTCCAGCAGGCCTGAGATTTTCTAACAACATAGCGCCTCGCTCCTGGTTATTTCGAAGTTGACCACACTCCTACTGGCCCCCTCCAAAATAAAATTAAGAAAAAAGAGAGCATGGACTGCTGCCCTTGAAATTGCCCCCTAAGCAGCCACAATTACAACCCCTGGAGGGTGGATGACCCTGCCAGCACGAGGGAGGGAGGAGGCGGAGGACAGATGAAATGTGGGCGAGTCGAGGCTTTGTGAGGGGCTTTCATCTTTAATTCAAACAACATTTCACTAAACATACATGTATACACAGAGACAGCCAACCCCCTTGGAAACGACAGTAGTGTTGTCATCTCCAGCCAAAGTTGTTCACATGTATAGTGCTTTTAATTTATTTGACTTTTCAGTTTCCTGTCCCTTGTGACGTGCAAAAAAACTTTCTAAAAGCCGATTTATCCCCATGTGAATGTGAGTTGTCGCAGACGAGTCCTCACAAAAAGGCTGTTTATGCGTCAGACAAGTAAAAATTGGACTTGGTCCCTTTCTACTCAGCAGATCAGAGCTCAGCTGAAGTCTTTGTGTCTCTGTGGTGTGATGGTGGATAATTCCGCTCTGTGTCAGCGCAATGATTGATGGCGTTAAATCTTTCAGCGCGGATCACAGAGAACACTGGAGTCCGCTGTGCTGTGATGATGTGGTCAAAGTGAAAACAGTTTTTTAAAAAAAAGCTCTAATTGACTTTATAATTTAGAGCCTGAAAAACGTTTTAATATTTCACAGCACTTTCCACAAAGCTGTGTTTAACCCTGAATGGAAAAAAAACATAGAAGAGAATCTGCAGTGAGGAAAAATAATGTGTAAGAATTGTCATGTATGAGAATATTCTAAAGGGAATTAAGAATAAAATATAAAGAAGTTTTACTTAAGATGAAGCTTCTGGTACAATGCTGTGAAGCTCCCACCATTTGTCCACCAGATATGAATAAACCAGCACATTCCAGAAGCAAACGTCATCTAATATGTGGGATCTTTCTTTCATAAATGAGCTGCTAAAATTAGGATTCTTCAGAGAGCTCCCAATTATAACAGGGGTGACTGTGTTCAGCATCATTCTTTTATCCTCGCAGCCCCCCGGATGTGTTGACTCCAGAGCGAACTGACCGGAGCAGCGAGCAGAAAGCATGGCTGTCAAGATGTGTTGCAGCAGCGGCAGCTTGGCACACATCACACCAGCTTCCTCAGAGCGTGGGCGTTGACTTTAATTGCACAGGGGCTAATATCAGGCTAATGGAAAACAGCTGCCATGGGGCCTGACAGGCAGAAAGCTGGTACTCGATGGCTGCTTAGTCAGAGATACTCCAATCATTATTGTGAGAGGCAGCCGCTGAAGAGTACATTGGGACCTTGTCGGCTCTTTCTGCAACTACGTGACAAGACGTGCTAAATAACAGCGAGAAGATTTACAGGTAGTGGTGCGGGCGAAAATCTCCAGCCAGCAGCTGCTTCCCAGGATTTTTTCCGTCATTGTTTCTTTCAATTGCTGCATGATAACGTTCAATTATCTTTACTTTATTGTAAATAAGTGTTGTGCTTTGCCCACTTTCTGCCACATTGAAGGATACTGAGCAGCAGCACATTCAGCGGCTGCTGGAACAACAACCTTTCTCTCACCAAACAACAAAGACTGTAAAGCACCTTTTTATTTTTATAGAAATACACAGTTTATACGTGCACTTGTGACAAGTGTAAGGGGAAGAAAACATGTCTGGATAATTTGTTTGGACTCCACGAGCCTTTAGAACAGCTTCAGTTCTCCTTGGCCCAGATTCTCCAAGTTTAAAGAACTATACCAGCGACACGAGCACTACCTTTCCTACAGATATTCTCCCACAGGATATATATATATATATACATCTCTGATTATGTTGATGCTACTGTTTTCACTAATCATCTAAAGTGTATGAATTATTTTTTTTTTACCCTAGAATGAGCCCTTTATATTTAAATACAAACTAAACAACCTCTGCGTTTTTAATGACAACTGAAGGCTACCACAGGTTCTCTCATGTTTGGAAGGGGAGGGTGAAGTGAGAGGTGTTCAGCTGCAACATGCAACGTCACCACTAGGTGTCACTGAATTCTACACACTGCACCTTTAAAGCGCAGTTGAAGTGACACGAAGCGTAAAACTATAAGGCGCACAGTTGTTTCGGTTACGGGACATTCACCTTTGTGTGTGAATGTAATCCTCATGTATCTGTCCGTTGGGGATGAGTAATTGAATTTTCCTTATCCTGCTTGTTTAGCACTATATCGAACACCCTGTTTCTCTGCTATCTTAAAAAAAACTACCTGACTGCAGCTCTTTGCTTTGAAGCTGCATAAGATTTCCACACTCTGTTCTGCAGCTTAAGAATAATGGTACGAGTGGAAAACTCCTGCTGAATTCCTTGATGGCAGCGATTTAAAACGATCAGTTTGCTCTGTGCGGCGAGGACGGCAGGAGCCGAGCCGATCGCCTGCACCATATGGTGCATCCGGGCAAACGGTTGGAAATCAACGTGTTCGGGAAGCTGCTCAGCTGCCATCTTGAACCTGCGCCTCTGAGAGTGATGGGGTGAAGGAGGCGGCGGATGAGGGGGCGGGGGGGTTTGGAAATTGGAGCACCCAGTCCCCCCCCCACATTCATCACAGGCAGACCGGTGTCTGCATATAATCAGATCTCTGCTGAGAGCCCCACCAAAACTTGATTAAAGGCCGGACTCTGGGAGTTTTACTAGCTTTTTGTGCCACTTAACCAGCCTCTCACCACCTGCCCCTGTAAAACTATCTGCTGCTATAATGCTTATTTATGTGTTTATTGCCTGTGGGCCATTAAGGAAGCTGTATGTCTGTCTCTCTGGCTCAACCTCTGCACCACCCAACAATTTCTATCCCATAAACAGGCATGGGCCGGGGATGAAGACGGGGGTTTTGTGTGAGCTTGTTGCATAGTTTGGGACTCTATCTCCACAGAGCTGTGGCGGAGCGGGAGAATGGCCCGGCTGTGCACATTATCACTCTGCTCCAGGGATGAATAAAAAAACTATGGCTTCGGGTTTGTATTTCTTTTAAATCATATACAATTACCTTGGGTGTCGCTAAGGCCAGGATGCAACAGGGATGTCAGTGTTTCCAAAAAGAAAGTTCAAACGAATTTAAAATGAAATGCTAGCTACCTCCATTTCCGTAGTTTAATAGAATAGCACTGGCTTAGGTCCAGGCAATAGTGAGCGCCCCCTGCTTGTTCACGAGGAAAACTACGTCAGACGATCCGATGTGCTTCCAGAATGTTCAAATTTTAACTAAATGAGGATTCCCCTACAAAACAGCGTGGGGGGGGACGACGAGGGCTTGTTATTTGGGGTATCTTGTATTGAGCCCATCTCCGTTTTTGTCAACTGTGCGATTCAACTTTAGAAAACCGTGCCATCTTGAGTGTGTGTAGTTCGGTGGCTCAGTTGTTTGTTGTTGCTGTTTCTCCCGGCGAAGAGGAGTTTGAAAAACGTAACAGTCAGGAAGCGGACGTGGAGGAAAGTGCCGCGCGAGACACGCGGCCAATGGGAAGCTGCCTCTCGTTTCTCTTTTAGCCGGCAGTGCTCAATGTTTCCAGAGAAGCTAAAAAGGTTCAGTATTTCTCTGGTGAGCTTCACTTTTCTCTCCAGGTCTGAACCAGATATCTTCGCTGCTCGTGCTGTTCTGTAAATATTTATAATATAACTCAGCTGAAGTACCTTGAGGGTTTTTTTATTGATTGACTTGTGGCAGTGAGTGAAAGAAAAGATCACACCTGTCACGGGTTCCCAGTTCCCATCCATTCCTCGCTCCGTGTGTCACTGACAACTTTGCTGAATTGGAACTACTTGCTAGGAATTTAAAAAAAACACTCTCTCTCTGCAAATATTCTGTGAATGTTTGTGAACATGGCCTAAGGTCCTTTAAATAATTGAAGGGAGCCAACTTTATTTCCCCATTCATAAATTGGCTGGCTGTCAGCTGGCTTTGGGCGTTTTTAAGCATCGGCACTCGACAGTGTGGAGAGCACGAGGATCCCTGCATGAGCTGAATCTCAGAGCGGTTTACTGTATTTAGGCCTATTAATTAGCTGTCAAGAGAAGGCCAGTGGCGGGACATTTCAGCTTATTACAGATAATGCCATGGATTCAGTTAAAAATAATTATGATGATAATGTTCGGTCCGAGTTGGTGCTGCCGTTAGAACAGATGGCAGGTAATCAGCGCCTCGTGCAGCGGAGAGTCAAATAGAGCGGCGAAGAAAAAAGCCAGTTGCCTTATTGCTGGACTTTAATTTGTCTGCCACTGTGTGTGTGTGTGATGGTAGGAAGAAGGATCCTGACAGGCTCTCCTCAAAAGACAAAAACAGACACAGGAAATTGTCTCGTGGGTGTTCTGATATCTGCTCTGTTAAATATTTGAATTTCCAGATTGAGGTGACAACAAACCATCTTCTCCTGTTTGCTCCGCTGGCGCCCGTCTCACTGCTGCGCCGGGGCCTCGTCTTTTCTCCGTGTCCGTGCCAGTGGCGTTGTGACTTCCTCACTCAATTCGCACAGGGCTGCGGTTTGCACAAGGAAATTTGGGAGTAAGATGGCCATGAAATTGAGTCATTCTGGTGCAGGTTACGGAGCGCGTTCCTTCCATTTTAGTTCTGATTCACAGAGCAGCTGAACGTTTCTCCAGCCTTATTTTGTTAAGCATTTAATGCACGGTAGATTTACTGAGTTCGATTATTTCCAATCCTGATCTGTACCCCATGGTTATGTGGTGCAATATCACAATATAAGGGCAATAATTGAAATGTGACATGTAAGTTAAATCAGATGTGGTGGAGATCCCTATCTCAAGGGTTTCCTCTGTACGGGTTAAATCATGCATCGTATGGAGGGCACCTTTTTGAACTCAAGGCTGGAAGAAATCTCAAAATCTGCATATGGAAGCACTCAACACAAAAGCAGTAAAAAGTTAAAACTCTATTGCGGCACTGATGTCCCAGGTCCTTACCTTCAAGAGTCTTTTACGATTATTGATCCTGACAGCTGAGGAGGGAACGCTGGATTCCAGCAGCGACAGCAGGTCCCCAGGGGCTGCTGGTGTCAGGCAGCGACTGCACCTGAACTGCCGTGGGAGGTGTTTGTGTATAAAGGTGGGAAAGTTGTTTCGAGCTGGAAAGACGCCTTGAGATACTGAACCTGTCGCAGACGATAAATCACGTGGGAGAAAAAAGAAATACTTAGTTCAATGGATCGTTGTACTTTTTCAGGACAGAACACAGTGACGTCCTAAAGTGTCAGACTCGTAGACCCCACTGCAAATACTCGTGTAATGACGCACTGGCTAGTTTGCACAGTGTTTTTTTAGAAATCTCAAGACAGTCATTAGAAATAAACCACTGGAGTGTCCGTGTGTGAACTCTAAAGCGATTCCAGCATCTGAGTATGTTAACACAATGAATGCTAGAGCGTAAATCTCCTCCAAGGCTGCACAATCCTCCAAATGTGTTATTGCTGTGTCAAAAGATGAACATTTAAAGTATTCAAAGATTTAGGTATTATTCAGGATTTCCATCCCCTGTGAAAACCTAAACCTCGGGAGTATTGGGGGCTTTTGTACGAGGATGAATAATGCACATTTTAAAACTAAACCCCATTTACATAATGTTGCTGTACAGATGGTTTTGCTGCGGCATTAACTTTATCTTCTGATGCTGATAGATCTAACGCTGAGTTCCGTTAAACTGCGCGTGAGGTCACGAGCTTCTTGATTTCAGTTGTTGGCTTTTCAACCAGCACATGAAGCCATACCGCTGCTGTTAATTGCGTCTTGTTGCTTTATTACCTTTTTTAAATGCACGAAGCAACACACATCCCAGCGAGGGTTTTGGTGCTCGTTTGTGTTGAACCTTAATTTGAATCACACACGATGAAAAACCCAAACTCTCGCAGATCGACTACAAAGGGAGAAAAATAACAACCCCAGCGTGTGAAGATATTCACTGAACTACTGATTGGCAAAAATATCACCGTGAGCGTGTTATTATGCACGATTTAACAGTCTCGGGAGCTTAGGTGTAAAGGCTGGTAGCTTTTTTAGTTCTGGCTGCTGGGTTGAAGTGAGGGATTTTGGAAAAAGTAATCTCTTAGACCATAGAGTGAAGGATTGTTTCATAAATCAACAAGCTGGGCTCGCAGCCTTGCCAAAAATAATATCATCTATCCGTCACCGCGGAATATTATAAATGACCCCTTCCCTACACAAACTGCATTCATTTAACTGGCAATCTCCCGCTCTCCGTCATCTGTCCGCACCGAAAGAGTCACCGGATTATTTGATTCCACTCCTTCCTGCAAACAGCCGACCCCCCCCCCCACCCCCCCTCCACTCCACAAAGACTCCTATTTGAAGTTGCTGCGGTTTCTCTTCAGTGGTCATGTACAGTACATGTCAGGGAGATCACATTAATGCTATCACACTTGAAAGGGGGAATAAGATCTCTCCTCTTCCAGCCTAACGAAGACGAGCAGATGATTCCAGACTCTCCTTTTCTGCCGCTTGGCTCCGAGAACAAAGCGAACAGGAACCTTAGCCGGGCTCCTGCGAGTTGTGCTGCTTCCCAGTGGCTGGGGGCTGATGGGGCACATGATAAACACTGAAAATGACTCCAGAACCCAGAGGGACGGCTAAAACAGAACGAGCTGACAATACTCATTTTCACCGAACCCCCAACCCCCCCCCCCACCCACCCACCCACCCCAAATTTAGATTGTTATGATTTCAGTAATGGTTTTCCCTCAGCTGTTGGAACATAAGTAATTAAACCTAATGAGCGGAATGGTAAGAACAGAAAATGGGCCTGAGTCTGGGCTCTGATTTTAATTCTTTGTTTTAGATACAGGTGGAGGTTTTGTTATCTTGAGCGTTTCTGAGCTAATGGGATAAATTGGCTGGATGTATTATCCGCGTTGAATAATACAAAGTGAACGGCCTGAACTGTGCAGCTTAACTCTCATGCACATGAAGCTGTTGAGTGAATGCAAGGCCAAATGCTTTTTTCTTTTATATTTAATGCCCTCATTCATCTTGCATACACTATTTACTGTTGTTTACATTTCTCTCTGCCTTGTCAGGAACAAAATGAAAGGCTCTCGAAGTCCGTAACTAACCGGATCAAAATGGTGGTGCGGACTGCATGTGGATAAAAGCCCGGGCTAATTGAGTTTGAGCCCTGAATCCAAATGTAGTCATACACTGTTGGTTGGAAAGTCAGTAATCTTACTGTCTATTGATCACCAGCCCCTGACCACACAGTGCATCATTAAAACTCTTAAATGTAAATATGAGCTATAGGACACCACTGGAAATATTTCACTTTCACACTCAGCTCTGCAAAAAAAAAAAAAGATCTGCACCTTTTGTTCTAGTCTCATTATTTTTCTTCTGTCAACAGGGAACGTACTGTTCTACAGTTCCAGCTCACTGACGAGGGGGGGGGTTATTGTTTTTGGGTTACATACTTAGTAACTATTCTCTTTCATGTGCGGTGTTATTGTTCACACAGGCTAGCTGCACTCCTCCATCCTCATCCAACCGTTCAGCCCCCCTGTACAGAAGGAAGCCTAGAAACATGTGTTGCGGGGTAGGGTTACAGTTTCAGGCCCTGATGCCTCTGCACAGGTCCGCAGCTCTTCTCGGTGCTTATTGAACTTTGCCTTTCGGACTGCGTGTCCAGTTTAACTCCATTGACTGAATTGGCTTTTTCCCTCCAAGACTTGCCTGCCTTTGTCTAGACAGCTGTGCACTGCTGGCGTCTTTGTGCTCTTAGTCCGTACGAGCGGAGAAGGGGAGAGACCCCATATGCTACCAGCTGCCAGACGCATTTGCTCTCACTGCTAGTAACCCAACCCACCGAGGAGGAGGGGGAGAACCCATCTTAGCCGCTGCCGTAACTGGATTAAAGGCCCATATGAGCAATTGCCCCGCAGGTTATATAATGGTCTAAAATGCTTCCTGCCATTTGGAGATACAACGTATATATAACGGCAGCAATGGAAGGGATGACATTGTAAGAATCGCTATAAATTAACTTTACATTGATTCATCTGATGTCTTGCACACTTCTAACGCTCCGCACCGAAAGAGAAAACTCAGCCTGGAGGCTTAGTTATATTCAGTATATTGTTTTGCTGGAGAACGAGGCTCCATATATGGCTGCATTTGCCTGTTTGTAACAAAGAGTGCCAGCTGCATCAACCACACTCCCTTTTAGGAGGCTCCTTTATGGTTGAAGACATCCCTCTAATTTATGTCCCCACGCGGGCCCCTTAAGAAGCATATGAACAAGAGACACATGTTGTGGGTAGGGTGTTCAATCCCACCCCCCACCCTCAGTGAATTTAAGACCCTGCTCCAGGGAAGAAAACATTAGTCGGCCTGGGGTCAAGGACACGTCTAAAGGAGGTCAAATCAAATCAGGCCAAAGAAAAATCACAATCGCACTTTTAAACGTGAGAAGACAAATCCTCTAATGAGGCTGAAGACCTTTCTCTCAGCTCAGCATGATGCACAGCCATTAGTCTTGATAAATAATAAAGCAACTATACTAATTAATACAACTTGGGCATTGTTTCCAACACCTTTTCTAAACTCAATGATTAAATACATCATTTCTTATTGGCTTTAAATAAATCAACATTAGAATTCTCTGATCTGATGCCTTTCAGACCTTTGTAAAAACATTTATTCCTCATGGTTCATGGATCATGGTTTGGATTAAAAGCTTCTTCCCTTTAATTTCCAGGAAAGAAACCAGTGATGGCTGCTGGAAAGAAACAGGAGACAAACTGCTGCCTCTTTGCTAAAATTGCATCCTTTCGAAAAATATCAATTTATACACACGTTTCTGACAGACGAGCACTTATAGTTTCATCCCTAAGTGAAATAAATGCTTGTTTACAACCGGCTCAGTCGGCTCATTTGACTTGTTCCAGAGATTTCTTCTTATTTTTCTCCATATCTGATAATTGATAGAAAACGATTAAAACTACATGAATAAGGCCAAAGTTGTAAAAAAAAAGCCAGAGTTTGATGTCGGTGCACCGGATCAGAGGTTAAAATCCTACTTGTGTTTTGTAGCCCCGGGGAGATTTGTACCAGATTTTTCTTTATTAGCTCGTTCAGCTGAATCTGTTCATCCCAGAATAAAAACAAAGGAATGCACATTGGATGAAGACGGATAGAGACGTGCACACGGGGCGCTCCGCCTGCTGTCCCAATGCGTTTGTTCTGATTAAAATAAAACTAACAATGTTTTACAATCATAAATATAACGACCCCAGCGGAGAGAAGCTTTTATTAATACCCCAGACATGACGGTCGGTGAGACAATTTGAATTAAAACCTAACTCCATTCGTTTTTAATATCTCAGGCCGTGGGCCGGCATTAACAACGGTGTTATTGCCCGCCATCTGTACAGACCTTCTTTTTTTTCTTCTCGGGGAGTATCACATGGTGCCGGCACATCGAGTAGATGGAGATAAGTCGCTCCTGAAATATCACACAGCCGACCAACATCTGTTAAGTATTGAACCACTGTTAGAGAGGTTTTTCCCCTCCGCTTTACCAAAGGGGCTTTACAGTAGATCCATTAGATGCCAAACACAAAACCATTTGTGTTCCTCATCTCGTTGAAACTAGTCGACAATAACTATTCGAGCTTGTAGCCACTGACACATTTCCATGTGTGTAGTGTCCTGTAACACTTTGATCAGAGTTTATAAAAGCTTCCCAGACTTTGGAGCTGGCTCTGACAAAAGCAGAAATATCTAATTGCATATTATGTCGTCTTAGCTGTTTTGAGTTGCACGGTTACGGACGTTATAACGATTCCCACGTATCTACTGAAGGAGCTAAAGGCTGTTGAATGAAAATACCTTTGCTCCATTTCTGTATTATGGCCCCGACAGCTCTTATATAGAAACCAGCTGTGACCACTCTCAGTACCAGCTCGTCTTGATGAAAAGATTATGGAGCCCTGGCTTTGATGTACACACACTTACACACTGTACAGTCATTGTCTGCTCGCGCCGAACCCCTGTGTTCACCGCTGCTCGGCCCCCCCCAAAAATACTCAGTCTCAGGTTGGAATTCTAATTATAGTTCATTGTTTGCCGAGATATTTCACATTTTCCTCCCAGTCTCTCCACGTCTCTGCAGCTGTGTACACTCGGGAGGATCCTGGGAGATGTCACCGGTTCACCAGACCCTAACCGACGTGGTTCTTATATTGTGCATGACAGAGTCCGAGGGGATGAAAAGCCCGAGAGAATTCCGAGTGTGAAGAGTTTAACAGATGACAATAGAAATGAAATATATGTCTGCTCCACTGGACCTGTAGACTCATCTGGGAGTTGGGGGGGTTGGGGCGATTTGTGTGTGTGGGGGGGGGATGGGGGTTTAGGGGGGGAGGCTGACTTCATACAGCAACGCTCACTACCTATTTCTATGTGCTCTACAGCATTGTAGCCAGCTGTCACTTGGTCGTGACCAGCCGTGCACACACAACATTCATCCCCATCATTCAGACCGGCAGGCTCTTCCACATTCATCCATACCAGGGATTCATCTTTGTAGTAATTGGAATAATCTCCAGATAAAGTAAATCTCATTCATAAAGCAAGGGGTCTTGTGTGGAAACCGAAGTAAATAAACTGCAAACGCAGCAACATCACGACAAAGGCTGGCAAACAACAATGAAAAGAAGAGAAAGACCAAAATGTTGAAAATCCTTCAATGTTTATTCACAACTCGTTCAAAGTTGAGCAGGAAGGTACTTAGGTATTTTATTTTGAGAGTGAAAGCTTTTCTCTTTCTCGCCTCAAATCAAAAGACCTCCCACATCCCTCCTTTTGCAGCCTTGCCCCTCTTGACCCCTCTTAATTTGTTTGGAGCCACATACTCTGACTGATAAACTATTCATGCAGCGTAGGGAGTTCTCGAACCTTCCACTGCTCACACACAGGCCAGATAGGGAACCGAAACGTAGTCTATAGAATTTATAGATTTTGACAAGGCAGGAAAAAAGGGGAACTGATCTTGCAAATAATAGATGGAAAAAAGACAGAGAGACAGAGAGAGACGGCTGCTGCTCTGTCTTCTTCTGGAAAGTTATTGGTTACTTCCTAACCTCAGTCTAGACAGAGTTAATAATCCCGATGTGCCATCTGGAATATATGTGCATGCCACACAGGATCTAATTGGGATTTTAATATACTGCTGAAGGTATTTTCAAGATTTGTTCACTTCCTCCGAAAAATTGCATTTACAGTGGCTCATTCCTGATGAACTGGATCACTGGTTTCCATCTGGAAATCTTTGAGGAATACTGGAATATTTTTAGCCTCCTTACACAAGGGAGTCTGCCCCGCTGAATTATTCATGTGTTCAATTGGTGCCTTATGCTTGTGTGTTATCTCAAACTGTTTAGTTAAAAAATAGATTTTAAGACCACGTCACAGCAATATAACCATAATCTCCATGACGACTTCTGAAGAGAGAGTATTCTTTTAGAGAAGACTCCCCGAGGCGGGCTTTCAAAGTCTTCCCCTTGTTGAAGGCGTTTGCGAAACAATAACACGTCAAGACACCCGAGAAGCGAACAAAGTTCCCATGGCCGATAGCACTTGTCACACTTAACCTTGTTGTCCTGACAAATTTCCCTGACGGAGCGTTGTCAAACAGCCTGTGAAAACGTCCCCATGTTCTGGATTCCTCCGCTCATTCACTTTTGTCTGCTTGGCACAAAAATTAAGAGGCAATGTAAAAGCTCCCTATGAGCCCGGAGGACGGGAGGTTGTTCGGAGGTCAGCGCGGAAAACCTGCGGAGCTGAAGGGCGCCAACAATCTCTGGGAAAGTGGCACAATAGAAGCTTTTGGTCATTTCAGAGGCAGGACAATGGAGCCAATTGTCGTCTCACCTTTGACCTTTGGTGCATTAACCACTGACCATTGAGACCCAGAAATTAATCATCTTGATAATGTCTTCTTTCATTCCGTGGCCGTAGAGTCCAGAGCTCGTGCTTGTGTAGATTAATGTTTAATTCTATATGTGTTTTGTGACCATTTTCTTCATTTCAGCTGCATTTTCCTGAAAATTTCTGAAAATCTCTTTTTCTGGGACTCTGTGTGCGCACCTGTTGGAAATGATAATGTCAGAATGAAAACACCCAACAGGGGGAAGCGCTGCGGAGAAGCAGCTCCTCACATCTGTGTGAATCATTGATCAAAACCAGTATAGATCAGTGTCTCAGCTGGACAGGTTCGACCTGCCTTTCTATAAAACATGTAGTCCAACAGCTGATGTTCTATTTTTCTATGAATTCCAAAAAAAAAAAGATAGATGCTGATATCTTTGGATCGAATCAGAGATAATCTTTTTGTTATTTTCTTTTATTCTCTGATATCTTGAAGTTTTTTTATCTTGACACAATTAACAAGAAAAGAAAGATACAAACACATTTTGCTTTTTGTGTCCCTATAAACGATTGCGTGTAAAGAATAGGAAAAGAGCGTGATGACAGTTCAAAACTCTTCCTAACAATTAATTTACTGTAGAATTTGGCCTCTGCTCACTGGCGCTAACCTAAACAAAGTGCCTCATTAATCGGAGAACCTCTGCTATGTGGCTTTATATCACATCAGTGAGCATGCATGGCCCACACAGGACGGTTGGCCGGCATTTACCACACAAATCGCTGTCTGTCGCAGGAGGGAAGGGGCAGCAGGGTTCCTGGGTATTCGTTGTGCGACTGGCTAAAAATGTGTTTGCCATGGGAATTACTCTTCCTTCTTGTCGCCTCAAGGGTTTTAGTTGTTGTTGTTGTTGTTGTTAGGTGGTGACTTTTGGGACAACTGCCTCGTGTAACTTACAGTTTGCAACCGCAGCCACAGGGGTCGAGTGCGAGGTGGTTGAAATAGGCCAGAGGAAGACACAGGAAGTGATTTTTGTTAAAGTTGGGGCAAGTGGAGCAGAAAGATCCGAATGCTCATTTTTGTCCTGACAGTTTAAGCTGGAGTGGATGCATTTGTGCTGGTCAGTACTTCCCTCTGTGAGGGCTCGTCCGCCTGAACGGCCGTGCGGGGGTGGACGACGAAGGTAGAACACAGCAGAGACTCTGATGTGATTTTCTCAAGCCTCGCAGCGGGAAGCACGGAACACAACCCCGGATGCCACCACGCTCCGATTCAGGGATGTTTAAGCAGGGATGAACGTCAGGCTTTTAGGGAATCGGTCCACAAATCAACAGGGTATGTTGAAGAAATACATAATAACAGCCAACCCTGAATATACTGATGTAGCAGCGAGATGTGAATATCCCCTCCCCCCCCACCCCCAGTCATCTCTTCTGGGGTGCACCCTGCTTGCCAGTGCTGAGAGTTTCCTTTGCTGGCTCTTAGTACAAATACATCATTGCTTTCATCCTCTATAGCAGTGTGAACCTAAGAGACTGTTGGTTGCTTGTGAAATTTATCTTGCTCTAGCAGGTGGTGAGGGGAAACCGCGCAAAGGATGGCGGAGCCTCTACCGAATTCTTCACAGCAATGTTTTTAAATGGCAACCGCATCTTGTTATTTTTGTGTTCCTTCTTTTGTGTTGCACTCAAGAGGTGAATAAACCCTCATGGTGGATTACTGCCCCGGTCTTTTGGGTATCACTTTAACATTTGACATACATGATTAAGAGCCTAACTGTTCTTGAGCTGCCCCCTTGCTACTGCACGAGTTTATTCCTCTGACGAATGACCTATTCTTCCTTACCCTTGCCAAACGCTGGATTAAGTGATCCCATGGCCCCGTGGAGCTCTTGTTACCTGTCATCAACAATCATGATTGTAAATGTCACAGCTAATTGGCCGTGCAGTGACCTTTCTGTCAAGTATGTGTGTTAAAGGGAAAGTTCTGCAACCACATGCACAAGTTCAGCAGGATGTTAAACACTTAAAAGTTAAACCTGCGTCTTACAGCGCAGGACAACATGTGGACACGCAGGTCGTATTCAGGCATTAACAGTGATACAGTGTGTTAGACAAAGACATTTCAGGTCAGGGAGACATGTCCCGGTGAACTGGATTAACTGTATTCATGTGTTGTACTGATTTCTGCAGCATAGTGACACTTCTTGATCTTCACAATATATGTGTTGTGAGAATCTAATGTCAAATCAAAGAAACAAGCCATACACGGCAGAGCAAGGAGGTTTTATTATCAACAGGACAAATGTAGTTTTCTCTATTTCCTCTTTTACTTATCAACATGAGTTTGGGAAGTTTTCCAACCAGGGCGTTATCATTTGACATTTTCTCATGGGGACGAATCATTTCCTCCAAATAAAGATAGACACCGTGTCTCCACTTCCTTCTATCAGCTAAAAGGTTGAATACACTTGCTGCCATCTTATGCTCTTGGCTTCATCTGGAGCAAAACTCTGTCGTGGCGTGTAGCTGCAGTATCGACGTCAGTGATGCTTCAACCCATTTTCATTGCATCAAAAAACTAGTTGAAACCAAACTTAAAAGACACATTTACAATTGAACTACCTGGAATTACAGAAACCGTCTTTGAGAACAATGTATTTGACATTTTAGTTTCGTTCATGCCCCCTCTACTAACATGGAGGAGGCAGTGTTTATAACTGTTATACTTTGGGGGTGCTGTCACGTCGTCCATGTCTTACAGTCTACGGTACAGAGAACCAGCAGTGTGTATCCACGTAATCTGTGCGAAGAGGAGCATGTCTGAGGCCTTTCAATCAGTTTTGTTGCTGTAAGTTTCTGTAACTGTGGACTGAAGAAAACAGATCTACTGTGGTTTCACGTGAGGCCGTGTTATCCATCACAACACTTTCACTTGGCCAACCACGAGACTCCTATTAACATGATTTGCCTGCATCTGCCTGAGGATTAGCTTGCCTCCCACTAAGATTTAGAAAAAAGCAAAGAGGAAAGGTGAATAAAAGTCCACGTTTATTGTCAGCTTTCACCGTGCCGAGCAACAGCGGAGTCAATCGTTAGTCGTCAATGTGTTGACTTGTCTCTGAGATGCTGCTGATCCGTCTCCTCTGACATGGCCGTTCTGGATGGGTGAGCCTCGATGCTGGAATTCATTCTGGCCACTCTGTGGAATTGATGCTGTTTGTCCACAGTTCACTTCTCCTTGGTTAATGGGTGATTAAGTTGGCACAGGAGACCACATGACTGATGTGGCTGCATGACTGAATTGCCAACTACAGTGGGAGCCGGCTGTTTTTTATTTTGCAGAGCTGTTCCCGCAGAGTAACCAAGGGTCAGTGTTGGCTTGTAAAAACATCACTCACTATGTTACAAATATGCTTGAAAACAAGATTTGGAAACTTGCCTCACCTTCAAATTTGGCCTCTCCACTGTTGCAATGCAATAAACACCCTATATTGTAAATTTATGATTTTATAGGCATGAAGCAAAAATGGCAGACGATTGCAACATGTTGTGAAGATGTTATGAATCCACAGCTGCCATGTACTTGTATTTTATCCAGATGCAATGAATTGGGCATTAAATCTGCCACCATTTTGCTTAAAAATGCTTCCCTTATGATTAATTGTAGCTGAGCTTATAGTTAGAGTTACAACTGGGGAAGAAGTTGAGAGGCACCGTCACTAAGATGCTATTCCTGACAACTTTCTCATAAAAGTTCTCAGGCAACTCCGTGTATCTGCACCTCGCTCATAGCTTCTCTTTATCGTGGGAGGAATTCTGCAGATCTGCACAGACTGAGGCATATGAGTCACAGGTGTTTCCATCTGTCCTGCAGATGTTTTCAACCTGAACCCGTTCGTGGAAACTCCTGCATCTGAATACAATGAACTCTGCTGCTGATATACTCCTTTTAATATAATTTCTCCTCCAAAGTTATGATCTGCATGTGTCATTGTTGAGCTTTACTCATCTTTATAGTTAAAAGAAGGAAGGTAGTGCTACCTTAAAGCTGCAATGCTATGCTGTCCTTACTGCTGGAGCTCCTGTTTTCATACCAGTGCACCCAGATGACCCTCAGATCTCTTCCATACTCGGCCAGAATGTGCAGGTTTACATTTTAAGTATTTAAATCTGAACATCGGGGAAAGCTTTGATGATAAAAGGCAACAATTGAACCCTTGAACCCTGCTACCTCTCACCACATTCCTAATCTAATTCCCCAAAAATCCGCAGGCGAGTGTTTCCCTCCAGAACCGACCACACGGTGCCGAGCTAGCCAGCGAGACCTCTAAACAACACAGTGTGTGTCTGTGTGTGTGTGTGTCTCGCCCTGAACACTTTATACACACCACAATCCCCTTAACCCCTCTGACATTCAGCTGAGATATTAGGTCAAATCAATAGCTGACTTCAAAGCAGCCATCACTTACCTTAATATTTGCAACACACAGAACATTCAGAGAACATTAAATGGAATCAGTCTGTGCATTCCTTGCGGCAAAGACAGCAGATGAAGCAGATAAGCTCAGATCCAACTTGAATAAAGACAACTTTGCTTTGCATGGGAGCTTCCTGGAAAAACCAGCAGCAGCTCAGTCTGTGCAATTACAATGACAGTTGTTTTTTCCCCCCTGCGCCTTTTCAACAAAACTTTTAGATTTGAATGTCATCTGTGATTGCAGACTTGTTTTGAAATACAGCATTATGAAAGGCCTCTTGTATGAAATAAAAAAAAATAAAAATCTTTATTACCAAACACATTCGTACTGTCGCTGGACTAAAACTGTCAAAAACGAAAACCCCCCTTTAACTCCATCCTGAGGACAAAACTACCATTATGTCTTGTTTCTTCAAGTATCTCCATGATGGATGTTACAAGCATTAAAGCCTATTTTACACTTTATTTACACTTAAGTAGACGAAACCTATTGGACAACTATTTGGCTTTGACAGTTTTTTGTACATAGAACTAGTTAGCCCTGTATGTAGTTGTTTTTCTGAATTTCAATAACACTCATGGTCATTGAACTGTAGAAAATACTGTAAAGATTATTGAATCATTGTTTTTATGTGTATTTTTTTGATGATAATCAAAGGTTAATTCCCTTTTGGTTCAGCGTTTGCACAGAAAGTCCTCTGTATTATAGCTGATTGTTATTATAGTGGATTTGTTCATTTCATTTCACAGTACTTTGTAACCTTGTTTTTGAAAGTGTGGAACATCTCAAGCTTTAATCCCGGGATTATCTTTACATATCCTTCAAAACGTCCATGTATAATCAATCTGCTTTTCACTTCAACACAATGTGGAAACGATACCACTGGTTTATAAACCTGTGAAAACACCGGTGTTACCGGTTACTCATTTTACCAGGAAAGACGTGTTGGGTCAATACGTGAAGAGCACTTGCTTTGATCCCTGGTGTTGGAGTTCGCTGCGGGCAGCCTCACCCTCGTGGTGCACTCGAAGGTGTGAGTATATAGATTAGAAGTGTTGCCTCCAGATGCTGCCACTTTCATCAGTTTTCAAGTTGCCTCATTAATATTGTCAGACTTTCTTTTGGCATTTGGGTTGAGTCCAACATTTTGGTCCAAATTGGTGCTTTTGCTTTTTCTCTTTGACACCAACACCTTCGTCAGTCAACTCTCCTTTTGTATTACTTGTACTGTTTGTACTCGTACACCTCTACGTGAATAGGAACTCAATTTGTTTTGTGGCTGTAAGAAAATGAAAAACACAGTGGAGCTGGTGGCCAGAACACCGCAACACTGGTAATTCAGAATACATCTCACGCTACCTTCCTGCCTGATTATATATGTCAAAACAGTATCTTTAAACTGAAGTTGTAATATGTAATATATTAGTATGCATGTAAAATATACAGTAATGATCATTAGTGGTTTGTTAACCGTAAACTTCTCTAACTGTGCATGACCACAAAAGTGCAGCCTTTTCCCAAAAGACCTGCTAAGACCGAAGGTTGGAGGCAGCAAACGCATTAGTAAATTACCTTGTGGTGATTCTGACCTGCGGGTTGATCATATGCAAGTAATTGTTGCGCCCTCTCCACCCACTGATCCACCCATTCAACAGCTCTCTCCTTGCCAATGCGTGCACGGACACACACATGCAGACGCGCTCTTAAAGCCTTTTAATGGAGGCCTTGTTGTTTTTTTTATCGAGCATCGTGCAAGAGAAGGTCTGAAAGACTCATTTGCATGTTGTGCGCCTCCTTTTCAGCGAGCAGACCTCTCTGATTTATGGTGACCCTATAAAACGCAGGGCGAGAAGCAGGACTGACAGATGCAAATTGCTTTGGAGATTTATTGGAAAACCACTCCTTTACAATGTTTGTAATGAAGTGTAGCTGTTTGCATTGTCGAGGCACCCTTTTCAATTTGAGTGAATCCCATTTAGATTCTTTTAAAAGTTTCATGGAGCAAATTATTGGGATTTGTAATACTTGATAGTTTTATGCTCTTGCCGACTGTTTTCTTAATCATTTAGTTTCGGATCGAAGACATTGGATTAAAGACAGTCCTGTAAAAAACTGATCTCATTGGTTGTTTGTGCAGGCGTCTTGTTACAACCCTCCCGTGGCCTTATAGTAATTATGACTCCGGCAAAGGGGGGAAAGAGCGAGGAGGCACGGGCCGACAAAAAAGGGCTGAAACGAAGGAAACTGTTGTTCGCTTACGAAATCAAACTCATATTCTTTAACTGTGACCATTTGATCGTGTCTTCCAACCTAAAAGAAGTAGTTATTGGAACATAATCTATTCCAAAGGCTTCAGGTTTTATCAGAAAATAGGGAAAAACCCCTTAAATTGTCTAGATCGATTTTATATTGCCGAATAAACAACGTAAAGATACTCGTCTCTTGATTGAGATAAGCATTCCCTCACTTTGCTATCTACAGGTTTGTTGAATGGTAGTGAAAGTAGCAATCACAAGCAAGACACGTTCTGAAAACGAACTTGTGTCTAAAACTAACCGTCGTACATTTCAAGGGCGGCTACTGAAAAGTCCTGCATTCAAGAGTAAGCAGATACAAACACGGTGAAAAGAATGATGTTAATCAGGTTATTTCTTCAACTGAAAAGACCGGGTGGATGTTCAGCAGCGAACTGGGAGTAAAGCGTTTTCGGCACAGTCCCTGCTCACAGCCTGCTTCACTACATGATGAATGCAGTGCATTGTAATAAGCACAATAAGTTTCAAGTCTCTGTAGGTTGATTTTTATAGCTGGAAAGAGCAGACCCTGGAAAGCTGCCCGGAAGGTAAGAAATCAATCTAAAGAAAGCTGGAGGTGTGCTCCGGAAACACTCAGCAGGAATGTAAAGTGTGTGTGATTTGCAGTTAATAGGCCGAACCATATTTTCACTTTGTTATACAGTGTGAGCTCAAGTGTTCAGTGGATGTACACAGTGAAGGAATTCAGTGGGTGTCTCTCTCTGTCTCTGAGTCGACGTGCTGCATGGACTCAGTCTAATAGTGATGAATGATTCAGGCCAGCGTGGCACCCAAAGGTGAAAGGAATTCAGCAGCCTGTAAACACAACAGAGAACTCCAGCTCATGAAACCAAAGGTTCTCCATCCAGGTTCTGTAGCAGGTTAAGAGCATCTGACCTCCACCAGGCCGGGTTTGTTCACTTGTTGGTTGGTCGGTTTGTTTGTCATCAGGTTTTATGCAAAAGCTTCTGAACAGATTCTCCTGAAACTTGGTGGAAGAATGGGACACGTGCCGAAAAAGAACAGATAAAAACGTGGCTCCAGGAACTTCCTCATCACCTTCTTCTCTGGGACATTTTAAATTGCGAAAAAGGAGCTTTTTGTTTTACCTTTTTGCCAATTTCCCTGATGGAAGAAAAATGCAATTCACTGCAGATCCAAATAAAAGCTTGGATTTATCAGATTTCAGTGTGATTTAACGCAGGGCCGTTTGGGGCCTTGTCGGCGGTATGCGATTCACTGCATTCCATTCTCAGTTTGTTTTTCTTGTTTTTTTGGCATATTTTTGCTTAGACTACACGATGTGTGTATAGAACAGATTCTTTTCACTGCCGTGACCTACAAAAAAAACTTGAGGTATTCCATGACCTACATAACGTGGAAAGGTAGGGCGCCACAGACAGACGTGTGGGTTTTTACTGTGGTTTTCAAAGTGCCATGAAGTGTGACATTGAGATCAAACTAGAGAAACGACTGTAACACATTGTAGTTGCTATTCTTAGAGTTCTGCATCTTAGTCCTGTACTGTGACGCACTGCACGGGAAAAAACGAGACGTGGTTGTGCTTGGCTGTTGTTTTTGTCCTTGACACCTCACTTTGGATCAAACCATTATTTGGCTGCTTTTGCTCCTCGTGCACATTTCGTAGTAGTTTATTCTACAAAGTTATTAATGACTTTATAACTCATCTTTATAAATTCTTAAGTTTTGCTCGGAAGTGTGTAAAGTATTTGTCCTTTCCTGAGGAAGGTCACGGCCTGGATCACTTACCAACTTTCTAATGCGTGAGTGTGTAAAAACTTTAATTTCATTAATATTCTTTTTCTTTTCTCTCCTTGACCCGTGTGCCGACCTGAAATGCTCCCGTCTCATTTGTCACATCAAGGTAAGAGAACTTTTATCGTTATTCCCACATGACTTTCATTGTGAGAATTCACAGGCAATTTCCTGAAGCTTCACCGAGAGCACGCCTGCTGAACTCTCACACACTCCAATATGTCCTTGTCTGTTTAGATACTGACGGCGGCAGCTAGCTCACTGAATACTGGGTTATTGACTGAGGCAGAGAGGTTATTGTCTTTGTTCCCCCAAATCTGCCTCTAAACCTTTTCACACAAGTTCAGAGAAGGAGCGCTTCACCCCGGGTTCAGTTATTGGCTCCGTCTTACAGGAACAATGTACCTTGAGCGTCTTCTTCCTGCGAGCTCTGTGGGAATTTACGATGTTCAAAGGAGACCTACTTTAGCGCTTCCTCCATCGTTTTAAGCAGAAAGGAGACATTTATTTTGTTTATCTACTCGTCTCACGCTCTGCAAAAGACCCTCTTTGACTGAAGAGTGGATAGCATCGACATTTTTGCATACATAGAATTTCATATATATATCATTTTTTGCCTGATTAGCAGTGTCTGCATGACAGTCAATTTTTCCCCCTCAAAATAGAAAGGGCTGCATAACAAACATGTTTACACTGCGACGGCAGGAAAGTCTGTTTACCCTTGAACATCTGTCATTAGGCTAAGGCAGGCTCAGACTTTTATTGAGTCACAGGAGATGCCTTAGACCGCGTCCGTTTGAAGTGTTTTCAGTGGAAAAGTAAAGCCGCGTGGTCTTTTAAAATGCACAATCGTGTCAATGAAATCTGTTTGGTGCTCATTTCACAGTTTGAACATCAAAAATTGAATCCCCCCCCCCCTTCTCTTCGGCGTCGCAGCTCGAGAGTCACAATCGAGGCAGACGACAATCCTGATGGAATTAGTTTGACTTCCCCTTCACATCGAAACGTCGTGATTCTTCTTAGAAATCAAACAAGACGATGCTTTTGTAACTCATTAACTTTTCATGGTGCACATTCACAATTATATAAAAAACTTTCATATCATATTTATTGCAAATATGGACGTTTTGACACTAAATTATCTTATCAACGCATTTTCTTTATCCTGAAAACACATCTGTCATCTACAGATAATGAAGGCCTGTTGAAAACCTGAGCACAGAAACGTGAACACTGATAACTGAAGGTGAAAACTAAAACAGAAGTTGGAGACCAAAGGGATCGTTGCTCTGACAGTTTGAACCAAAATTATTCTAAAATGAAGTTTAAAAGTTAAAATAGTGACAAGAATTTAGTATAAGTTATGACACAGTTAGAATCAGTATGAGGTTCATTTTGAGACGAGTAGTTTGAAGCGAGCGTGGACACGGAGGAAAAAGAGCACCAGATTGAAAGGTGTGTGTTCTGTGTGTGTTCTCAGTGTGTGCTTGTGTGTGTGTGTGTGTGTGTGTGTGTGTGTGTGTGTGTGTGTGTGTGTGTGCACATATGGCCTTGCATGACCTAGTTGTTTGTCCTCCTTTCCAATTCTCAGAAGGTTAGATTGAAATTCAGGTTAGGTTTTCTCTTGGCTATAGAGGCAAATGGGGATTCATTGTCTCCAGGATAACAACTCCTGGTTCATGCGGGGCAAGGCTGCTGTTGGTTTAATAATATTGCAACACAGACTGGGCAGCCGAGCGGGGAACATATTGCATTACAATATCCACCTCCGTCCCCCCCCACGTGAAACCCCACGTCTTTCTTCTCAGTTTTTGTTATTTCTGCAATGTCCAGCATTTCAGAATGATCATAAACATAATGTTCTGGCTTAATGAATTTCCGCAGTGGGCAAACAACATGTCGTTTTAAAACGGTGTGAGTGCAGAGGAGTCGTGTGTTTGCTGCATGTAGGAGAGGAGACGTGCTGATGACTTTACAGGGTTATACTCTGTCTGGGAGGAGATGAGAGACGGTAAGGACGAAGAGAGCAGGATAGAGGACATGTTAAATGCAAATATCTCTCCTCCTGTCTCCTGTGCTCTTGGAGAAACAATAGTCTAGATTCTGTTTGACATGGATGAGTAGTACACGCTCGCTCTGTCTCTGCCTCTGCCGCTGCCTCTGAATATATTTCCCTGCTGCCCAAGAGGGGTGAAGGGAACTTACTGCAAATATTAGCAGTCTGCAGCCGTGTCTTTTGTGGCAAAGTGTTCCAAAGCCACGGTGGCTTAGAGGGCGAGATACAGTCTAAAGATCAGCTCATGCAGATTCTGTAATGAGAGGAAGAGGAGGGTGGTCGGATTAGCAACAGATTCACGCCACAGTGGAAGGGGGGGGGGGGGGGGGGGGCGGAGCAGGATGCATTTCGCGGTTGTCACTATGAAGGATTCAAGTGTTTGACTTGTTGGGATTCATCCAGGTGGGAGGCAGATGGCTGCCTGTGTTTTAAATCTGACATGACACGACCCACAAGTTATATAGATGGTTTTCATAGATTTGTCAGGGGGACAGTTCGTTTTTTTTACACCCTATAAAACATCGGTTGTAAAGTCAGTTGTAAAGAACCCCTAAAACCCGGTTGACGAGGAAATTTTAATTGTACTGAATTCAGGGCGAGGAAAATATCGCAAGTTCTGCCTTGAAAGATGATCCGGTCCCGTCCTTGTTCGGGTCTGAGTACATATTTCAATTCTAATTACTGCTTCATTAAAAAGAGCCAAGGGCAGAGTTGATCGCTTGTCCCACCCCGGGCCTACATAGACTTAACCCTCTTCCCCAAATTTCCATTTTCTTGCAGATTATCCTCTTTTTTTTATTTCACCCTTCCCGTCATGAAAATCCTGAGATAAAAGCCGAGAGCCCTACAGGTCATCAGCAGGGAATTATTGATGTGAGGAAGAAAGCTGAGATCTTAGAATTAAAAAGTATTAAAAATATCAAGGCAACGTTGGTGAAACTTTGAGTTTTTGCTGTTTCAATGGGCGAGTGTTACGATGATCGAGTTTACTTTGGAAAATGTCAAAGAAAGTCAAATCTGGATACATGTGTAATTTCATGGATGTCTCACTATTGTTGAAATAAGATATGAGCTTCATTTGGTGGCGTATAGTCCATATGGATATCTGCTGACTACAGCTCCCCCCACCACCACCCAGTGACCAGTGAGCGACTGGTGTGAATACATTAGGAGACAGAATGGAGAGAGAGAGAGAGAGAACAGCACAAAAGACATCCGTAATGCAATAAGAATGAATAAAGGGCTTTATAATGAGGAGGCCTCTCTTCCGCTGATGCCCCCTTCTGCCAATCCAATTGTTTCATAACGCTGAGCAGAGAGTTAGAGCAGCAGGGCTTCAAAGCTGGGTTTACTGGAAACTCTGGGTTAACAAGGTCAGAGAACAATCTAATCATCTGTCAAAGGGACATTTATTATGATCCTACGTTGTGTAAAGGTCATCCTTCACCTTGTTCCATCGCTGCAGCCAACAATTTTTTTTTGGATTATTTCAGTGGGCTCCGGGTCCATTTGAATATCTGGATGTTTTCAGGGGACTGCTTGATCTTTATTAATCTCAAAACGAGCCGTATTTGCCTTGAACATCGAAGCCTATATGATGAAGTCTGTGATGTCAGCCGTAGATTTCTGAAGTGAAGTGTTGAAAGCGGAAGAACATTTTTTTTAACTTTGTCAAAGGGATGGAAGCTCTAAAGGGAGCGGTGATGGAAAAAGTGCAAGCGAGGGCGGGTGGCTGACAATGATATGGAAGCGCTTACATCTCAGATCCTTCTTCTTTTTTATGTTTAAATATCACCTAAATGGATCTTTCTCACAATTACTCCTCAACAAACATTATGACAATCATTCTGCTGAATAGTCCTCGTGTAACCCGTCTTTTCACAGGGGCTAATTTCCTGCTTTTGTCAAAAAGCTGGTGCTGTCTGGTTTGTATTCCATCCTACCATGAAATCCCAGATTCTTCCCCCTTTTTTTTACCTTTGTGCCAGTTCTGCGAAGAGAAGCTCGCCATGTGCCTGCTTCGTATTAAGACCGGTGCCAGTTCGTGAGAAAACGCTCAGTATCAGATTTTCGCCTCTAAACTAGCATCTGGTGTGTTGGCATGTTGGCAGATAAGCCAGTAAAAATAAATAACGACAGGGTTTGATGAACCTTAAATGAAATTAATTGAACTGTAAGTCCATAAATGATTTCAGTGGCTCAGAGAGGTCGTATAAAAAAGGCATGGATCACTCCGATAAAGATCTGAAAATCACCAAACTCTGATCCAACTAATTGTCTTCAGTTGTGGGATTATGTGAGGTGTAATGTGTTTTATGTTTGTACATTCACATGGATCTTTACACGACTATCACAGCATACAATTATGGGCAGTGCCTCTTTGAGAATTCTTACATGAAACTCCTGCTCAGTGCATTCAGGGATTTACCAGGTACTGACAAACCATCCGGCTGCAACAGCTGGTCAGAAATTAAATTTTTTCCGAGGCAGCTAGGATAAATCTCTCCTCCCGTCCCTCGAGCCTTTCAGCGTTTTTTGTACTCGCAGCCTCCTTTTTGTAGATTTCCACCTGTGCTGCAGGAACAGACCTACATATTCACCTTACATGCAAATGGGAGGTTTGAATTCCTCTTTAGTGCACACACATGAATGGAGCTTTTCATATTTGCTCCTGTGGCTGTAGGGCATGGCGCCCGTTCAACTGGATTGAGTGATCAGACATCTTTTGCCTTGTTGCACAGCAGCGAGGGGGCTGTGTGAATCACGCTATCGCAGATCGTACACGCGCGTAAACAGGCTGCATGTGCACGTCGAGTTTAGTGCATTAACTGGACGCTCGGCTGTGTATCTGCACTTTTTCTGTGAGAGCGAATGGGAAGGAAACACGAGAGCAACGGTTATCAGATGATTGCCGCATGTATTTGCTGTAAGCCTCTGTTCGGCTGATTTGATCTGTCCGAGGTTAAAACCCACCTGACCAGATCCCGGTGAATTTACTCGGCTGTTTCTCACCCTCACTCCTTTTTTTTCCCATTTCATCTGAACTCTTAGAGGATCAGTTTTATTAGAATTGGTTTTGAAATTACTTTTTCCGGGATGCTTGCTAAGCATCCTTGAGTAGGTTGATGGCGTCTGACCTGACGTGAAACTCAAAGTTAGTCTAGGTCTTGAATGTGAGGAATGTTTGTACCTTCTTCGTTCATGCCATGTGTTCACTGAAAGAATCATCGGTTGCTGTATTTATCGCAGTCCACAAAGTCGACGCTCGTTAGTGCAACCTTTACTGAAATGGGAGAAAAGATCCAGAGGTAATGAGGCGTCGCTAATGCCGGTTTACCAACTCAAGTGGTAATAGTCGTCATACTGGAAAATATTAATCCACCAAAACCCCAATTTATTACTGTGTTGCCACAGAAGGACAGTGGAATTCACAATATGACCAGGGGCAATGGATAGTGGGTGAGGGAGTGATAGGTTAGCTCGATGATTCCTCCGGCCTTGTCCTTAGTAGGGATCGAGAGTAAGTGTTCAAGTTTGTAGGTTTGGTTCGAGGTTTCAGACCAAGACAGTTAGGTTCAGGCATCTAGGTCGAGTTATGACCTTGAGAAGCTATTTCAGTGGGTAGTGCAGAGTTTTTAATGTTTTAGACTTCTGACCTCTAGGGTTTGTTTGTTTCAAGCCAAGGTTGTTCTGGTTAGGTTTTGGAGGATTAGGATTTTGCTTTAAAGAACTTGAAAATCCAAACCTGTCTTTTAAATGAGAGAAATCACCCCCAAAAATAAGTTCCTGATGATTATGTGCTGTGGCATATCGCCATTTTGCGGTCTTCCATTGATTAAACATACATGTGAACTAAACAAGAATAAAGTCAAGTATTAGACTTGGAATAAAGGCAGGTTTGTGTCTTTAAAAAATTCATGACACCAGTGTTAAAATTGATCTTTTCACTGTTGGAGGGAATTTATTGCATTTGCTGTAAAAAGATTTTTTGGCCAGCAACCAGAATAAATTAAGCTCAGTGGGGGGGTTCCCAGATATTATCTGATTTACAGTATGTAGCTGGAAAGGCAATATTGTGTGTTTATCATTGCTTCCCAATGCGAGGCTTCTTAAGTAATTGCTCCCAGCGGATTCTAAACAGAACATACGAGTATAGACGGAACGGAAATTGATCACCGCTATTGTATATGTATTCATTTCCAAATAAGGCCTTGTTTCTGTGGCCTGAATTCTCTCAGACAGTAAACTGCAGGGCACGGCCGTTGGTTTTCTTTCCATGGGTTAGTGTTTGGATGCAGATAAAAAAATCCTTCTTGAGCTGCTCAAAGGTCAGCGGATGCTTTGATGTTGCCTGACAGCAGCGTGCACAAATACCCTCTACCTGTCCGAGGCAAGCGAGTCTGACATTTTCCTCCAGCAAGAGTGATGGATTGTTTGGGGTGAAAGCAAAAAAAAAAATGCATAAGCATATCAATCCGTCTGTGGAATGTGTGCAACGCTGGAAACTGGAAGAAGTATGGAGCCGCACAATTAAGGATGAAAGGTTACCCAGATTTGTCTTGCTCAACATTGAGATCCCAGTTGTTTTGTCACTTTTGTTGTTTAATTAAACCGTCTAATGGCTCTTTTCACCTTCACTTCTCAACATCATGGTTCTAATGCTAATTCCTCACAGATGTGATTGTCCTCACAGTTTACCTGGGAATAAAGAAAACCACATTTCTACCTGCACTTCATTTACTTCTGTGAACTATTGTTTTTACAGAAGTACAAAAATACTAACGTTACTTGTGGCACCACCTCGAGAACCATTTTGGGTCCGTGACTTCACCCACTGGGTTTTTTATGGAGTTTCTGAGGTTTTGAAGTTTTTTTTTTTTTTTTTTTCGTTGCTTTGCCAAAAATAACGAGGCTTCGGCAGCTGTGGGAGACAAATCAAGCGGTTATCTTCATCCTGGCAGGCACACGCACGTTCAATGCCAGTGTTTCGCTCACATCTTCTTTCTTTCACTGGGGCAAGACTGAAAAAAAAAAATCATAATTTAACCAAGGAGAGAGGCGGGGGGGAGGTGAAGCTGACCGTGACTGACTGTGATAGTGTGAGACACCTGTCAGCACTACCACTTGAAATATAACCTGTGGAATTTCTGCTAACAAAATATATATATATACAATATTATACAGTCTATGTGGTACAGCTCAGCTTTTTTTGGTTATGGACCAGTCAGCATTAAAAACATGGCTATGAACAATACATTAATCTTTGGTTTTAATTAAATCTGCCAAATCTACCAATGCAAGAAAAATACATCAATTTTATTTGGGAAATACTACGACGATATAACTTACTGAAGGATCTTGGTGAGACTTCAATGAAGTTTTTAATGTAACCATTAAGCTGAAGGTAGTTTAACGACTCTACCTGTGGTGGCTGCTCTGGTAAAACATCTGAAACCATAGCTCTCGTGTTATTTCCTGCACCATCCTCTCTCTCTGATTTGCTCTAGTTTGGCGTCGCCCTTTAAAAGACTTTCCTTTGTAAAAAGAATTGAATATGTAAATTGCAGCGTGCAGGAGGTTTCATTGCCGAGCTTCAGCTGCGTAGTTACCTATGACAAGAGGAAAGAATTGCCAATTTGGATACTCTGAAAAATGTTCTTCTTCAGGGAGAGCTACATCTGAGAGCCACGGCCTGCTTTCCCTTTCTTTTATCATCATTCTCTGTTTTATACAGTATCGCTTCGCCTTCCCTTCCCTTCCTGTCCCCTATTACTTAGCTTTCTCTCCTCTTTCTTCTCACCATCTCTCTCTATACTCTCACTGCAACGTTGTTCTATTCTTTCTTCTGCAGTTCCCCCCTCCACCTCGTTCCCTCTATCTGCAGGAGTTTTGGATCACAGAAGCGTTTTTTGGAGCCCGGCTGCGACAATACTTCACGTTAATAAAAAAAAGAATGGTTGGAAGCTCAGTGGGAGCAGCACAGGAACATTTTCTGCAGCTAGTTTGCCGTGCACTTGTTTTTTTTCTCGCTGTGGTGACATAGAGTCCGTGTATTTTACAACACCGCTCAGAAGCAGCAGTTTGTGGTCGCAGTTATACTAATATTTAAGTTGCTGTGTCTTTATTAGCGAAACTTAAATAAAATTACCTTCTGGTAGTTACACGGCCCTTAGTGAAATTGATGTGGACTTGAAATTGGAAACAGTGGTGAGCAAAATTCACTAAATTGGCTTTCAGCAGCCTTCGTTTTCAGGTAAGTGGTCAGCAGGCAACCTGCTGTGGAATTAACCCCCACGTTATTGAGTTAGTTTAAAGTGACGTGAGGGAACGCGGAGGCAGCTCCTCAGTCCGCTAAAGCACATTCAGTTCGTTTTCAAACTTGACCGAACCTCTCATTAATCTAAGTGCTACATGTCATGCACAGTTCTGTCGTGGGGGCCTGTCGGAGAGTTAAGAGGTCCGTGTTATGACAAATCCTCATATTCCCCGCCGTCACCGTTCCCTCAAACACGCGGCTCATTCTGTAACACTGTCGGGTTTTTCTTTATCAAGCCTTTTATGTTCTGATATTGCTTCACAATTTCTCCTTTATCTCTTCAGAATGTGTTAATTTTGAGACAATGCTCCGAACAGTAAAAAGGTATAAATTACCGGCTGAGTGATTTAGTGCCTCCAGCAAGTTTTGCAAATGGCCATTAAATGCAAAGATATAAAGGGGAAAAAAGAAGTTTGAGAATGTTTTTTATTTATTTGTAAGGTCATTTAACGTGAGTGCATAAATAGTGATGGCTGGATTTTTTTAGGAGACATATTTATAGTGTATAACAAAAAATAGTACATCCACAGGAATATAAATTTTTCTTTTTTTTGTACCCGTCTTAATGGCAGCTTTGAGATTTGTATATAACTCAAGGCTGGAGAAGTAGATCTACCACCACAAGTGCACTCAGTGGTAGTCACCCCCCTTTCATGGAACTAAAAATACTACCACTCTAAATGACAATCAATGAAAATACTACAGTATTAGCATCCCAGGGGGAACGCTGAAGTTTCTCTGGCAAGCGCCACGAGCCGAGACGAGGGAATCTGTGTTTACTCAGTCAGTGTTTGTGATGAAAACATTTGTGGAATCGCTCCTTCGTGATAATCTGAACGGCATTAATAACGAGACTGAGTCTGTCAGCACATCATGCAGCTCTGAGCAGGTGTTTGTGCACTGACAAACATTTCCTCCTCATCCCTGAAGTGAAAAAAAACTCAGAACACCCCGACTGAGCGACGGCGTCTGCGGAGGCTGAGACTCACCGGTCGTTACTTAAAGCGATTAGCCGCGAGGACAGGCCAGCTGGCCGCGGTCATTTTCTGAAGTCGGCAGCAGCATCCGGCCGTATTGTTATTCACACAGTGTGTTCGGCTGCTGAAGACGTCGTCATAGCAACCGGTAGATCTGTTGTTGCTGATGTTTATCCAGACCAATCTGTGTGTGTGTGTGTGTGTTGGAGAAGGAGAGGGGGGTTGTATGTGTTCGTGCAAGGTGAGGGTGATGTCTAATTGTTGGAGCTGCTGACGTCAGGGGCTTGTCATCCCAAACGCTGATGACACGCGGGATCACAACAACTGGAGCAACATCTCTTCTTTTCTCTTCTTCTTCTTCTTCTTCTTCTTCTTCTTCTTCTTCTTCTTCTTCTTCTTCTTCTTCTTCTTCTTCTTCTTCTTCTTCTTCGTGCCTCCCATCACATTCAAATCACACCGTCTACATTGGGAAGATTAATTCTTGAAAAGAAAGATCTTGTGGAAAGGGAACGGAAGCCTGTTGTCTTCTGCCTGAAGCACAAATGTGTCTGATCTGAAAACTGAATTGCTAAAAAGTACACCAGGGGAGAGTTTGATGTCTTGCATAAATTTGCATCGGAAGTAGCTCGTGCTTGGTTCAGCATCTTCAAGTGAGCCGAGTATCGAGGAAGCGTTGGCAGCCCGACCGCTTTTGTCTAAGTTTTAATTTGTTGTCGGCAGCAGCTAGAACTTACCCAATAATGTGCAATTTCCACTCTGCTGCTGTTACATAAACAACCATTATACTTGAGGACAGACGTTTGAGCCGCTCGCAATATTTTATTCATCAAATACCTGAAAGATGCACAAACGGATTTTCTTGCTAAATGTCAAAATCAGACTAATTAATTATTGAGCTTTTTTCATTATTTACAGCTAAGTGTTGTCTGAACCAGTTGGGGAAAGACAGAACCACATAATTCACTCTTTCAACAACATATTTACATTTTTAGCAGGGAAATCTTTATCTCAGATGTAAAAAAAGACCTTTGGAGCTGTCTTAAATTCAAAAATTCCACATGTTGTCAGTGTATCTCAACAATAATAAATACAGATGTTATCATGCAACACAAAACTAAAGCCGTTGCTATTTTTGACACATTTTGTCGAAACCAAAGACACACAGAGGTATCAGAATGTGCAGCTTTATAGTTTTTAGGTCATGATTAAGCTGGATGGAGCTTTTGGTTCCCTGAAAATCCACCAACAGATAAAGTTAGCGACTAACAAGTGAACATAGTGGAGCATTTATCAGCTAAAGAACCAGATGCATCCATCAAACCAGACGCAGAGCTAAAAGAGATTGAGTGTTAGACAAATGACACTTCAAATAAATGATGTTGCCCCCGTAAATGTTAAATTCTGCAACTGTTCGCTCACTCGCTTGCCTCATTAACCAAGTAGAATAATCACGTGTATCTTGTTTCTGTGACCTCGTTGCAGGTTAAACAACATAACAGATAGATGGAATGTGTAGATGGTCTTTCTCTGTCTCTCTAAAGCACAAATGTTCAACACGCATGCACTCGAGTCGATACCTTCCTGCCTCGGGGTGTACAACAGGTGTGAGATGCTGCTGCTCTCCAGATGCAATTCCTCACCTGGCTTCCCTCATGACACTGAGTGGGTTTTGAGACTGATGGCTGTGTGACACAGCCCACTTCTCCCAGATTGTTTTCTGGAACTATAAAAGCAAAACTAGTTTTTATTTACTGCTTCCCCAGCCTTGAAATCACACCGCGTTGCAGTGTAGGGAGGGATCGTGGCAGGATATTGAAAATATACTGAATGTGTGACAGGATGAGAACAGAGCATGTTTACTGGGCATTAATAAAGTAGAGAGATGATGGACATTGATGTCAATGATAAACCATAAAAAAAGCCTGCAGGGTAAATATAATAATGCAAATATAAAGTATCCGGCTTTGACGTAGCAGCACAACCTCTCATGTTCATAAATAGATCTAGTTGCACCAAATGCAAATCAAGCAGTCTAAGCACATATAAGTTATCAAAGTTGTTTTTTCTTGCAGTACAAACTTATGGCGCAGCTAGATAGACGCCAACATTACGATATGAGGAATATCTTTAAATGAAAAAGGAAGTTTTCTTACTAATTGTCATTCATGGCGGTGTGTGAACACCCCACAGGGCCCAACCACCCTTTGGACTGCTGATCAATTTCTATATTAAAATATTTTGATGCTGTTATTATTATCATACTGTGCTTCTGATGGTCGTGTGGTGTACGCTTGGATCGCGGATTGTGTCGTGTGTGTTATATGAAACCAGCCTGAACACAGAGCTACAGCAGGATACTGCAAATAAACAGCCCTCAGCCTTCAATGCAGGATAGTGCACGACTGTTTACCACGTCTGCAGCCTCTCAAAAAGGAGAAGCGTGGATTAGATCGGTGGTTTTATTTTATTTCAGATCTTTTTGTGCCACCAAGTTGCAGCATGAGACCAGATTCACCTCTGTCATGATGAAAAGCAGCCGCATTGCTTTTTTTATTTTATTTTTTTTTCCAAAGAAAACAGTGCAGTGAGTGTGATTGAGTCCCGGTGCCTTGTTTGAGGTTGGAATAATATTTTGATTTGGTTTTTAGGTTGAGCAAGCCGTACTCCACTTCCTTCCCCGAGCCTTACTTCCCCAGTATGTCAACACTGCAACTCATCATCCGAAGGCATAAAACAGCCTCCTTTGTCCGGGACTTCCAGAACTTTTGGAACTACTCAGATGAAAAAGCTTAATGTGAAATGATCTGTGACTTCTATGTTTAGGTTTTAGATTGGTTCCCTTTGGAGAAAGATTGTGGTCATGGTTTAAAAAAAAGCCAAATATTGACTGACAGGATAGAAACTGTGGTTCGTTGTTGGCTCGTTCTTCCTCCAGGACGTGTCATAACAATATCATTCTTTGCCTTTGTTGTGGAGGAACACACGTCACAATTAACATGATCAGTAGAGGTCATGTCAGGTTAACATAAATAGTTTGTTATGGTGAACTGGGCCAATGAGTTACGCCGCCATTTCTCTTGTGTCGGCCGTCTGTAAACTTTCGGCTCCAGGCTAAAAGTTTCTATTTGCCTAATTGCACACTCTTGCCAGATGAAAATATGCAGCGTGCAATGACATTTTTAGAGGTTAGCCAGTAAATCAAGCTCTTATGACGTGTGAACGCAAATATAGTTTGGATATAATGTGCTTGTCGATGCGCTCACGAGCCCTCCATGTGTTCAATCAGTCACCAAAAAGGTTTTCTGCCTCAGCTCAGACATTGTTCAGTGGTTTGTGACTGGCGCACAACAGAGGCTAATGCACTACAGTGCTCTGTTGAGCAGAAGGACATCTAGTCTGGTCAGATTCAATTTTGTTTTTCTGATTAATAACGGCCGGCCAATTGAACCCTACTTTATGTTGTTTTCGTAATTGCGCTGGAGTGATCAGGAGCATCGTGATGGAGGTGGCGATGAGGCCGAGTGATTAAAAATGCAAATAACATAAAAGTGGAACCAGAAGCATGATGATTTAATAATTGAGCTGTTTCCCATATGGGGTCATTTTGCGGTGTTAGGAAGTTTAATGGACTAGCATAAATGCCAGCGACTGGGCCGCGGGATATGGCTCATAAGCCATCGGCAAACCCTCCGATGCCTGGATCAATGAGGAACAAGGCAGCCCGAGCCCATTAGTGGATCACTGCAGCGTCAAGCTACTGTGGAAAACTTACTGGGGCTACACACGCGCAAGCCTCACCAGCGGGTCGGCTTTATTTATCTGCTCTGTCAGATGAATCAATAGCTGCTGATTTGATAGCAAAACTGCACTGATCATCATCCATCCACACGAGCACGCAGACACGCCCCCACACACCTTCACTTTTCAAAGAGCAGCGTGTGCGTGAAACCATTCAAATGCTGCTGCCGAGTTCTCTGCAGAATATTCTTCTTTGCCTCCTCAGAAGCTTTTTCTGAGCACAGCTTGAAGAGAAGCCGCACCTTGACATTTCAAATTTCAGTGCTTTCACTGAGGATCAGTAGCAGAAGCTAATATGTCATTTTGGGGGGGAAACGGCAGAACAAAAGCAGAGACTTTTATTTCTTTCCCCTCATGAGTGAAGGCAGCGCCAGGACATCGTGCTTGAGGAAGCTAAAAAAGTCAGCAGCTGGATGTGGGTGTGTGTGTGTGTGTGGCATTTCAAACACACGCACTGTTGAAAAAGTGCAAACAAAGTTGAGGAGAAGTTTCACGACGCACAGTACGTACTGCAGAGCTGAGGTTTAGGCCCGAGGCCGCAGATAAACCAACATATGTCCTGCTGCCTTTTATACGGTGGAGGAGAAGCTTCTCACACAGTGTGAAGCTTCTCTGCAGATCCTCTTGTGCTTGAACACAACCCAGATCATGTGGTCTTACAAAGCCCAGGTGCGAAAATGATGGATGAGCATCGCAGCCTCTCTACAGATCAGTCTTCTTTATTTTTTCACCAAATCAATATCTTACAGCACTTTTAGGCAGACAAATGCAGTAATTGTGTTCACAAATTGTATTACCAATTACAATGGCATTCAGTAGAGTGCATACGTCCCCCCCATCCTTCCCCACTCTGGCCGCCCGTCCACCACTTATCTGGGCTCGGGTAGCGGAGGTAATCGGCCAAGTGGGGTATTCAAGACGTCCCTCTCCCCAGGCACACTTTCCAGCTCTTCATAGAGGATCCCAGGGCAGATGGGATATGTAGTCCCTCCTGCCAGTTCTGGGTCTAAGAACTGGCAGGAGTTAAGCCGACACCTCGACTCCTGACGCTTGCAATGATTCCAATTGAACGTATTTTAGCGCTTCACCTGTTTACGTCCCTGATTCTCTACTTGATCCTTGATAGAAAACATGTATTTACATGTGTTGCCAGCGAGCGGTGCATTTTCTGAAGGTCCAGCTGCTTTTTCTGCGTTGATCAGCTCCCCCCTCTTATCTATGTGCCCGCACTCATCTTTGAAAAAGGGTTACAATCGTATGACAGAGCGACTGAAACGTTTGCCAAGACATGGAGGACAACATGTCGCGATCACACATGTGCCAAGGTGCCGCGTGTCGGGGGCAGTTTCGAGCACAGGCGAAGAAGGTAAACAGAATCTTTCAATGGATGAAACGCCTGCAGCTGTTTAGTGTTGCCTGCTGTGTAAAATTCATGAGTGACTTTCCAACCCCCGGGTCTCCGAGAAATTTCATTTATATAAACTGCAGCAGAGATGCAGTGTGGAAAACACAACTGTGACTGGAATACATTCCAACGCAGTGAGCGAGTTACAAGTCGGTTCTAACTGTACTGAATCTGTCACAGACAACTGTAATCATTGTTCTCTGCTCCATCTGATCTGGCAGCAGATTATCTACTTGTGGTGACAAACATTTAAAAACCTTTTTGAGGTAATGTTCAGGGACTCAGTACTTTAGGGGGAAAGTTCGTGGTCTGGTTTATCTTGAAATTGTTCTAGGGGACAAGGTTCAGCTGTCGTCCAATTTCCAAATATTCTCTGCGCCTCAAGATGGGGTTTGAGGTATTAATGGCCGTGTACATATCTATCAAGTGATCAGGTGATGTGTAGCAAGAGCTTAAACCATAATCTGGCTCATGAAGCCTTGTGTTACACTAATTGACACCAGCAGCAGGGGAATGTGTCGTAGCCGAGGCAAACAGTGAATCTGTAGAACCTTCAAATATCGTGTGACTTTTAAAGTCCCCCCCCCCCCGCCTTTAGACTTATACTGGACACCACATCAATGCATCCATATCAATACATCTGTCATAGCACGTGGGGGGCAGGCCTGTAAATGTGGACATTATTGACTCTGTTCCACCTCTCGCTCTCTCTCTCGTCTGTTTTCCCCCCTCTGAATATGGAACAGCCAGGATCAATAGTTTTCCATTAGCAGCAGCGTAGAGATTGGATGGCTGCATGGTAACAGATGGGTACACTGCAAAACAATGGGCCCTGGTTACTGCCACTTAGTTAATTACAAGGAATTTGGTTTAGTTCCCCCCCTGGGATGAAAACAGTGAAGGTTGGATTGACGTCTCTTTCACGAGCAGAAATACTGCCCCTGTTGAAAACCCTTTTAAATGACAGCCGCACTGGGTTTTAGTTTTTCAGTGCACTTTTATTTTATTATAATCTCCGGGACTATAAATGCTGGGCAGGACAGTAAAAAAAAAAAAAAAACACCCTTAGTATTATCTTTCCCAGACATATACACCCAAGTGTGAGGGCATAAAAATAGACGGTTGTTTCGGCAGAGATACGTTATGGTGACCTGATCAAAACACAAGTATAGGGCGGAGGAAATAGAAAAATACAGCAGGGATTAAATTACTGGGGTGTCAGAGTGCTATGTCACAGCTGCAGCTCAAAGATGCACATCCTTTTGCATCACATAGCTCGGATAGAAAACCTTTTCTTATACCACTGATGTGCTCTATATTTATCAATTTAGCACAATACATAAATTGTATATGTATAAAAACTAGCCTCATCCACCCTTGTTAGGCATTTTGAACTGCGAGTCTTCAGTAAAGTTAAAGATTTCTCTCCTCATGTCTATTTCCTGCAATAATCCCATGTAGAGATCTTTGTGGACTATTGTTTTACATGGTTTTAGATTTGCGAGCCTCAAAAGAATAAGCGGTATTGATAATGGATGGACGGTTGCTTGGTTTAAGGCAAAGCACCGACAACACAAACTGGAAATGTTCACTTGTTTTACTCAATTAAACACTTTCGGAAAAACCCCTTTTCCCTGCTGTTGCTGATTATCTGACCTTTATGGGCTACACGAGTGACTCATCATCGTTCTGTCTGTAACAGTTTATTGCTTTTGTTTTGGAATCATTATTGGCTTTTTAGAAAATGCAGAGCATCAAAATACTGTTTTGTGTTCCCTTTAAAGGCCACGGGTGTAAATAGACGACGCACCGCATTAAAGTTATCAGAGAGATGAGTAACCAAATATAAAAAGATAATAAACAATGTGGGCTGTGAATTACACGCGCCCATTGTTGGTGTTGAAATCAATCCAAAGACAAAAACAATAAAAAACATCCAGTTAATCCACTCATATGATTTTCACTGTTGTTTCAACCCACGTCTGCTGTACAGTGAAGTATTAATTAAAGCCGAACATGTGTTTATTGTCTTTTTTTGTATGTTATCTCATGAACGATAAAAGAAAAAAAAGCATTTCTCTTTGACAATTTAATGTTTGACAATTACTGACTTTTAAAATGTCATTTTCTTGAGCCGCTGTTGAAATTCTATAAAATTGTCCTTGAGCTAAATATTGAAAGATTTGACAAATCAATACTTGTTAATTTGAGAATCATTACAGGGACATAATTGCTGGACTAACTGTAAAGGTTCTTGAAATATATTTTTCAAGTTACACAATCCTTATCCATTGTTATCGGCTGGTAATTCCAGTTATTTGAGCTTTAGTCTGAATCAAAAAAGGCTTATTTCCAGGAGGATGAGGTGCAAATTGGACTTTTAATGAGGCCGTTGGATTCGAAAACGCACGATAAGAATACAGAGCTGGATAACAAGGATTCCAGGTGACTCTTCACCATCTGTCAGCGGCTCCGTATAATGCAAAAGGTAGCTGTCATCAGGACAAAAGAAGACAACGCTCAAGCCTGTGTTATCCCTAATGTTACATGTCTTTTCTTCGCCACTGGAGATAATCTGATTAGCTATGTGATACGCTGCTGGAGGGAGGGTTGGCGCCGGAAGCCCCCCCCCCCCCCCCCCCCCCCCCGAGAATAGAAAAGTAGTGCAGCTCTCTCCTCACCAGTCCTCGCCAGCTGTGAGGTGTTGTGTTGTGTAAGTGCTGTATAGACAACGGGCAGGGCTCTGTGTGATTTGTCCTTAAGAGGGTTTTGTGCAGGGTCTATTTCTGGGATTCTCCGATGGGACGGCGGAGATTGGCACTTCAGACGTTTTTCTGCCTTTCAGTCGGAACATGGATATCATAGATACTGCGATCAAACCAGTAAATTGTACCGTCTGCACCACCTCTGACATTCTGTAGTGGTGCAAATTCAGTCTCCAGCAAGCGGCAAAATATAACACAAACAAGACTGACGCATTGTCTTTTAAGGGCTTGAGGCAGTAGACAACATATGAATGTGAGAACATAAGTTTGATGCCCACTATCAGTTTTGGCTTCACTTTCCCCTCGGTGTGAAACTGAAAGATGATGCTTGGCATCCGTATCCACAGGCCACTTGGAGGCAGTCGTATCGTATCATCTCTGCTCGGCCACAGAAGGAACCACAGCACGTTAATCCTGCCCAATGGGCCCAATAAGCTGGAATCTTCAGCATGTGAACCGTCTTTGGTGTGGAAGTCATCAGCTGTGGACACGAGGCCTGAGTCCAGTTTGTCATTTGTTAGGATGTGATGGCGTTCAACATTTTGCTGCAGCCATCTTTGGAAAAACAGACTTCCTGTAATCACCCGACAGACAAAGCTGTTTCTTTGTGGGACTTGTATAAAGTTGAACCATCTGAGTGCTCGAAGTGATAATGTTACACTTTCATTTTGTGCTATTTCCACCGCTCATTGCTAAGTGTCTTCAACCTGCTTCTTATTCTTACATGGCCTTAAAAAATGAAATCGACGATCGTGTCTGCAGACGAGGCTCCGTCTGTATTACCGTCTGTTGAAAATGTCCACGGAGATTCGAGCCATTGTGTGTCTAGAAGAGTTGCATCAAAGGCACCTGCACTTTCAATTTGGTTTGAAGGACACGTCCAGGATGAAGCATTGGTACATTTCAATGACTGGGATTGTGTTCCACCAGTTAGCTTTGATTTCCAGTTGTCATTGTTGAAGGTTTAGCGCCAAGCATCAAGGACAGAAATCACAAAATGCCTCTTTAGAATCATTAGAAAGTTGAGCTCTGCGTGAGAACTACATCAGTTTGTATTATAATTACCTTTCCATGATTATAACATCAGTAGAATTTTAGTCCCTCTCAATCAAACCCTAAACCCGAACTAGTGTTATATGATATTATATTTTACCATCAAAGAAGAATAAAAACCCTCCTCTACATCAGTAGTGTTGTTTCCATCAGAGAACTGGTGGAGAGAAGCTCCAAGACGAGCCGAGGCAGATACACAGAAAAAAGCTTTACTGCGTAGAAGCACTGGCATATTTAGAATATCTTGAATTATTAAGTCCAAGATCCAAGAAGTGGGTTTTTTTGTGCACAGTCGCTGTGTTAGCTAGTCTCTCCATAAAAAAAACAACTACTTTTATGATGTAGGCCAGTGGATGACCAAACTTTTATAAGCCTCTCTGCGGCATCTGTCTGCTTGTTCCACCTCGACCAGCCGGGCGTCCACTGATTTGTCCCAATTAGATGCTTGTGACAAAGACAGCATGGAGCAGTAAACACAGATCAAACCGTGAGCATGTGGTTCCACAAAGAATATATTTGCTTCTGGATGTTGTTTTTCCAATGAATCAAAGGACGATCCCCAAAATACCTGAATGAAAGAAAGCTGTAAAAGATGGAGGGGAGCAATAACCTCCTTTGACTTCAATCCTTCCAGCACTTGTTCCACCATTACCACTATAAAATATTGATATTGGTGTTTTATGGCAAAGAAACTGTGTCGTAGAGACAAGGTTTTATCACTTTTCATACATGTTGTCTTATTTAAACTCGAGAGTTGGTGTGGAATTATTGGTATAGATCATGGACGTAATAATATGTTACAATCATTTACTGTTGTGACACTTTGAAAACATGCACAGCGAGTTCCTCCCGCTATGTGACGATAATGAGACGTTTAAGGATTGTGTAATTGCTGCTTTTACTCTGTGAAGGGTGAGGATCATTTTTATACGAGCAACACTTGGTTTTCCCAATCCCCGAACGCTGGTGCACAGTGAAGAAGTCCGGGTGTCTCTTCAGAGGCGGCGCGCTGATACACATGCTCGCTAACATTCGCTGACAATGGGGAAAAAAAAATAAAATCTGCCTCTTATGTTGTCTTGATGAGGCGTCCTGGGGAAAAAAATGTGGGGGGGGGGGAGAGCTTGCAGACGAGATTCACAAGTGCAAGCTGTCTCTTCATCATCCCGAGCAGAGCGCGCTTATCGCCCCCTGTAGTAATCCGCTGCCCCCGGGTCTCAATTAAAGTTGTTCACTGAAATGAGCAGGAAAGGGGGCATCCACCAGTTCCACCAAGCTGCGATGCGGTGAGAGGGACGACATGTTCTCCGTGTGTCTTCGTCATGTTGGAGTCGCAGGGTGCTCCAGACATTTGTAAAACTTTAAAGACGTCACGTGAAGACGAGTTTTTTTTTACGAGCTAATTTGCTAAAGGTTGTGTTTCGGTGATGCCCACTGGAGATACAGGGAAAGATGAAAGGCTCCAAAATGAAACCTCTGATCAGAGCAGCCATTTTGTCAGTTGTTCAGGCCCCTATGGGTTTAATTAGAAAAAAATAAAACTTCAACGTCCCCACTGGTTGAATCCAGTTCAGCGATGCCCCAACCCTCACAGCATTTGACGGCACCACTTCCCACTGGTGCTGTACGTTTGCCATGTGACTGAATACAAAGAGTCTCACAGCACAGACTGAAATTATTTTCTTGTACTTCAGTGAAATTCTGTAAATATTTAAATTAATTAGATTCTTTTGCTGGAGACTTACTGGAACAGTAACAAAGACCGTTGCAGTTCCCTAAACCCCACTTTGGCAGCATCTGCTCCCCGGCAGATGAAAATACCCGGTTAATACAACCATCTGTTAAAATACAGATCTGCGAGGCTTCTTTTCTTCTGCAGACGTCTGTTACCTTAATGCCCACATATTATAAAAACACAAACCCCTTAATTAGAAACAAACGGTTCGTGAAATGAGGAGAGAAGTTCCCTAAATTTAGTCTCGGATATGAGTGGACCGTAATCCCAAAGACGGGGAGAGGCTTTCATTGGCTGGAAAAAGTACCTGTGTGTGTGTGTGTGTGTGTGTGTGTGTGTGTGTTGTTTGTGTATATTTCCCAGCACCATTTATTTTTCAAACTGGGTTGGATCGTCTTTGTTTCCTGCTGCTGAGAACACATGCAGTCCATGTGAGGTGTGTTTATTTGCCATATCTGGTGCCCCTCAACATTCCAGGGCCTTTTTGCCTCATTCTCTGTTTATCTTGGTTCAGTGTTTCAACTCAGTCTCACCATACTCGCTTTCAAACAGCCCTCTGTTCCTCCGCTGCGGCTATGAACAAAAAACCCCTGGCTGGGAGCTTCCAATTAATTTTTTTGGCTTGTGGTTTGGGAACTTGTCAGATAGCCAAGGTGAAAAGTTAAAGTCTCGGTCATTCATAGCCGGAGTTTGACAAACACTTCAGAAGCTGCGTTCAGATGGGGGGACGTTACTTTATTAAACGTGCTATAATGCCAACATAGTCACAAATTATATTTAAACAACTGTTAGAGGATATAACGCTGAACAAATCTTTGCTTTCAGAGCTTTAGAATCATTTCACACAAGGATGCTTTTTAAATGGCACCGTAAACTTTCTCCTCAAGAAGTTCCGTCATTCTTGACTTTTCTTCTTTGTGTCTTATGGTCGTGTCACTTTGCCTAGCGACAATGGCTCCCCCACGATTTCTGGTGGCACCGCTCAGTTTCGTCTGTATCCGTAGGTTTTCAGAAGACGTGCACAAATACGGACAAAGAGGTTTGCGTGTCTTTCATTGAGCATAAATAAGCCTTTAGTCTTTGTCTTGTTCTGGTAACAAGTGGTTGCACAGTGTGTGGTAATCAAGGATGTCTTATCTGATACCAGATACCATCTTTAAACCGGGACTGTGATTCCTGTCTCCCACTTAATATCACATGACAGAAGGATTTGGTTTGAGTCTCATTTTGACGTCTGAAAACAGCTGCATTCACTGAATATCAGGGACCAGGGAATACAATGAGCCATTTTGAATTTTTCAAGAAACTAGACCCACTCCGAAGCTTTGAGGTGTTTCTACTTGAAATGAATCACAACTGGTTTCACATGTCAGTGCTGGATCCCGTAGAAAATGGGAGAACCATGTTCAGTAGAGACATCCAGAGAATTAAATTGAAGTATTTGGGGGTGATGGTGTGTGACATTAGCAAGTCTCACATTACCGGTTTTCCCTCCATGACGGCTCCTCTAAGCAGAATCCAGGATGGAAACCAGCAGCTGTGTCTGCCAGCTTTGCACGCTCGTGGCCCCCTCATGGCAGCGAGAACTAACGGAAATAATCTCGACTTCAACAGCCCCCCAAAAAAAATCCTGCGAGATGACATCAGTTTCTGTGAGTGCACGCTCCTCGGGCAGTCCGTGATTCAGACGCTCAAAGATGCCAGAAGCAAAAAAGAGAGAAGCGAAGGACCGGCGCAAGCTCTCTGTGGACCCGAGTGCTTAGTCATTTCTGATTAGGAGCCACTGCACTTCATTCCAAAGATTCAATTCATTATGAGTAAGCGTGCTGACTAATGATTTCTCACAGAAGGGCCATATTCCGATTCAGACTGAAAAGGGCTCACACCACGGAGGCAAAATGGGTCATTTGAGGTCTGGTTCTGTTTAGGCAACTGAAGCTAGAGTATTAACATCCATATTTCTACCATGGAAGATATATTTCACCCGTTTGGACAAATAGGTGGAAGGTCAGTGTTGATATTGTGAAACTGCAGCACATCAGAGGAGAACAGCTTGAGGAGGCGGTCCTCCAAATGGGGCCCAGGACCCCATTCACGTTATTCTGCAAAAAGAAAGCGGCCCCATTCCTCCCAAACCACCTCCCAATGACGTCTGAGTGATCGGATCTCAAGAAGCATTACGTTTGCCTTTGTGTGCATTTATAACTGCTGCTTTTACGCTGTGATCTGATCACTCAGGACCAATGTTAACACCACATGTGAGCAGGGTGAGTTCAGGGAGAGGTGGAGGTCATTATAAAAATAAACCAATGTCGAGCGTCTGTTTCCCTGTCAGAAAGATTTAAAAAAACACAAGACGTTTGATTTCAATTTTTAATTAAATGACCACTGCAGTCTCCTTCCTGATGGAGCCTCTTATATTATTCCATTAAACTTTAACTTCATGCAGCTCCAGACACAAACTTATTTATGGAACCCCAAGGCTACGAGGGTCCAAGACTTTGAAAGTGTCTCGGAACATTATGCTCCACTTTAAAGGACACATACCCTCACTCTAATTAGTGCGCTGCTCCCCCCCCTGCATGGAATATATCAGATTATAACCAAAGTTCGTTCACTCCCGTTTTCTCACCCCATTGATATTCTTTTTGAGTTTTACAAGAACTTAATTTCCCCTCTCTGCTACAGAGACAAATAAGTCTTGCATGCCTCAAAATAACTCTTTAAGTTCCAGTCATAATATTGTCAAACTGAGTCCAGCCCCAGTTTTATTTTCTTGTCTCCGTGCTGCTACCCAAGGCGTTTTGAGAACTGGCATGAGGAAACTTTGAAGAGCTTTGTGGCACGGAAGCCAGGATAGTGTTGTGATTTCCAATGGCTTACTCAGATTTGCTTTTGCACAGATATTGAATTTAAAAAAAGAAGAAGAAGTTTTTTCTACAAGCAGCACTTGCATTAAAGGGGTAAAACTTGCACTTTGCCTCACAGGCAAAGTGATCAGATAATCTTTGAGCTCATAGAAGAACCAGTAGGAGAAGGAGGAGGAGGAGGAGGAGGAGGAGGAGGAGAAACTTCATCTGGAATATCTCATTCCCCATTTTATGCTGTGTTGACTTTTCCAGACATGAAGGAAAAATGAGTGCACGCTGGAAATCTGAGAATTCCACGTGGTTACCGCAAGTGGTGAAAACCCCTCAGCCCGAGCTGATGCGCTCATCATTGTGCTATGTGCGTTTGCATGATCAAAACCTGAGTCTGAATCAGCATTACTGTGCTTCTGAGTGACGGCGCTATCCCAGTCCTGAGGCGTGCTGGTGCATATGAAAGGGCTTCACTGCAAAAAACTCACTTCAAATGAACAATATCGTCTCATCTGAGATACAACATCCGGAGTTATCTGTAAATGATGAAGAAGAGGAGGAAAAGTAACTCCTAAAGTATGGTTTTTAGTGGTCTCATATGCTTTGTCTTATTAACGTTTGCAGCTGCTGCAATGGAATTTCCCTCTGAGAGATTCAAATGTTCTTTTTTTAAATATATATATATATATTAATGATGTGATGCCCATGCTTTCTCACCACCTGTCCAAACCATATGACAATCACATTATTCTGACAGAGTACAGTATTTCCCAGCAGCCCATCTGCTTCTGTACGTGTCTCCAGTCTTATATAACGAGTGAGAAACTATGAGTTGCAAATGAGGTGGGGGGGGGGTGGAAGAGTGCGACCACAGCAACAGCAGCTAAATCTGCAGCTCAGGCTCCTTATTCAGAGCTTTTCGTTTTTCACATTGACAAGACTAACAGGGGAAATACATTTTTGCGATATATTATCTTCATTTCTAATGTCATTGTCTGTGCTTTTATTATGAAACAGAGACAGCTGCATTCCAAACACTGAAGAAGGATCAATTCGCTGTTTTCAATCCAAATCTTTTCAGATGTTGTTTCTTACAATCGTTCATAAAGAACCTTTAAAATAAATAAAGTGAATGTAGTGTTTAGCCTGACCTCCATCCATCCATCCATCCCTCCATCCCTTTTCTATACTGCCTGTCCTTTGACTGTTGGGGGGGGGGAGTTTGAGCCAAATCTTATCTGACATTGGACCAAATCTTTGCATTAGTCTTGAGTATGACGCCTTTGTATGGAGCAGCAACAGCAAACTAATACAAAACACCAGACTCTACTGTTTTTGCTAGATTAAGTTCATGAGACTGACTGATTCTAGCAGAGAATGGGCTCCGACGTCCTGGTTTTACAGAACTCAAACACGTGGCGAGCGAGAAGCTGCGCACACAGGTCGCAGTCTCTCATTCAAAAGCCATCAGCAGATTTGGGCGACGCGCGGTGATAAATAATGTGAAACAGCATTTTAATAAGCTCTGGGCTGGAAACGGTGAACCTATCATTTACATCAGCTCCAGCATTCCTGTGATCTTTTGTCATGTTGGCTATTTTCTCTCTACCCAGAAAAAAAAAGAAAAGGAAACAGCTTACATTTGCAATGCAATCTCAGATGTGTGCACTGCATCATTCCTCCAGTCCCGGCGTCGCTGTCTCATCTCGCTGTGTTTACATCCCAACGTATCACCTCGCCCGCTTCATACCAGAGATGCATAACGCTCTCTGACGGAGTGCGTTACCCCTGGCCTCGCTCTGTCCTCGCTCTGCGCTCTTCCTTAACCGCTAATTTATTTGTTGTGCACTTGTCACTTGTGTTCGTCATCAACCGTGCGTTGTACCTCCAGCCGTAGCTCATCCATTTAGCTCCTGCTTAAATAAGAGAGATGTGAGCCGAGGAGATTGATCCGCTCGGTTTGGGTGGGTCAGGAGCAGAGGGGGCGATTTTATTTTATTTTTTTGCTGATAAATATGGGCCACATAAAAAAGATTAAACCATTAATTCAGCAAAACAAGAGCGGGGGAGAGGAGGCTCACAGAACCGCTGCAGTCTACAGTACGATTTACAGCACTTTCTGCTCAGTAGGAAAGCAGAGATAAAATCCATCATCAACGTTAGAATTGTTGCCAATTGATACTTAGTTCCATTATTTATTCCTTTTCTAGTTTCTGGCGAGATTTGGACTAATAGATATCATAAAATCCCTCTTCTCATAACTCCTGAAACAAGCGAATGGTCATTCAAAGAAACAAACTACAGTGCATTTAGTACTTGAGCGTTTCACAGACACTGATATGCGCTGATTTGAAAACATTTACAGACGTGCATTCATACGTCATGTACAGAGAAATGTTTTTTATTCACTTTATGATATTGTGTATTGGACATTTCTTACTCCCTAATATCAGTTTTGACACTGGCCCCTAAAAATCCATATTCCCCGGGCTCTATTTATTAGCTACACTGTACTTTAACGGACATTTTGATGCAGGAAGATGGAAGCTAAACTAAATTTATCCTCTTAAAGGAGCTGAAACTAAACCTCCTCATTACATTAACATGATTGTGACGTGGAGCTGATGATTTCAAGTCTTGGGTCGTGTCGCCCCAGCTCACAAATATAATGGTGATCAAGCACCAAACATCAAACCAATGAAAATTGGCCTTGAAACTTCAATCATTTCAGACGCAACTCCCAAAACTCCCAATTCAGAAGTTGAGTTTTTAAACTGCAGCCACAGCCCTGGTGTCACTATTCTCCTTGCACTCAGATGACTTGAGAACCAACTGGTATTTTCCCTAAATCACTTAAAAAGCATTGCAGCCCTGCCAATAGTTGCCAAGAGATGTTATTGGGGGGAGAGAAAAATCCATTATAAATGTCAGTGACGCCTGAGAGCTTGTGGCTTTCCAAACAATGATTTCCTCTCTATCTTGTGTGGGTGATTAGGTGGTGTTTTACAAGCAGGACACCACACAGAAGAATTGATTAGTCATCTTTTAAGTCCCACCCCTGCACAGCATCCGGGGTTCCTCTCTGCACAACCCCTGATTTCCCTCTGTAATACAACCGCTATTGATCCCGAGGACACTGTCCCTCACCAGGAACGAGGCATTTTAATGAATGGAGCCCTTCCACCCGACATAAATTAAGGCCCTTCTCCTGGGCTCAGGCTTCCAGGCGGTGATAATCACTTAATATGCACGCCTCAGGCCAAGCCATGAGCACAACGATCACAGATTATCAGCCTGTGTGGTAATGAGTTTATTCCCACAAAGTGCTCATCCTTCTCCCGCCTTTGTGTCGTCGGCGTTCACTTTGAATGTGATCTCACGGCGATACACCAAATGCCCTTTTTAGTAGGATTTTTTTGCGTGAGAATTCATCAGTATAAACAAGTGAGGTGGCCTCTGGGACTCCGGGAGGAAGTGATAAACTCTGCTGTTATTTGACAGCATCCAAGGGTAAATAACGCGCCCTCGTCACAACGGGAAGCTACTTCTGTTTCCCTTCCAGTCTGCCATGAAGCCAGTTGTCTCATTCTTATGGAGGAGAGGCCCAGCGGGGCTGAGGAGCGGAGATGTACTGTAGATTCACCAGGGCGATGCTTGTGTTTGCCTTAGGAATGTAAAGTTGATCCCCACATCACACCCGCCCTCCGCAAGCCACACTCATGCCTCGGGAAGGCCCCGCTGTCATTTGTAATCTCTCATAACTGCAGCTCTTCTGCTCCGGCAGCGAGTGCTGTTCTACATGTACATCCTAATTATCATACTTATGTTCCCATCAATAGAAAATGGATTTCTATAAGTCATAAACATCTTAATTGAATCGGCTCTCCACTTTAATAGGGGTCCTAAGGATATTTCTATGACGTTTAGAAGGGCTGTAGGGACTCTGTGTAATTATCTTTAATTGACTCAAACAATGAAGGCAACAGTATACTTGAAATACATGTTTTTCTAGCTGATAATGGAAATGTTGACATTTAATATAAAATACCTGCTGTGTTTATCACAGATGTTCGGTCGACTATAGAGACGCTGTGTATCCACACCGTGCTTTATTCTACGATCATGTGACCAACTGCGAACTGCCTCGCACTGATTCATCTCTCAAACGAGCCGTGAGGACAGACAACTATGCACGACTTGCACACGCAATGGAAATTAACCAGAAACACACAGTCTGGTGGACGACCACATGAAAATCCCATCATGTGAAACTGCTGACCCAGATTCTGGTGATGGTGTAATGGAGAGACTGGGAAGAAGCTAGATTACACAGCTGAGGCGACCAGTGGGTTTAGTTGCAAACCAGTCGTTGTCTGTGTGCAACGACCCAGGGACAGAATTCAGGTCTTAGGTTTGAAGTTTGGACTCAGCAAGGTAACAGTGAGTTTAGATAATTATTTTACCCTCCAGCTTTGTTTTTAAATGAAGTTCATTGATTTTTTTAAAGATAATTTTGTGCCTTTTTTGCATTTATTTAGAGGACGAGCACAAGTGTGAGTTGCCCAAACTACCACGTCAGCTAGTTGGTGCCCCATTGTGTTAGTATTGATGCGTCACTGCTCATGTTCCCTGCACTAATCAATACAAATCACAATAATGGCTCGAAAAAACCCAGTTAAATTGCAACCTGGGCATCTATTCCCAAAAATATTAATTTTATACAATTTATGCTGCTGACTCAGAAATCCGGCACATTTTGGAAACCATCCCTGTGCTCTTCACCCGCTTTCTGCCAGCACCATTAGCTCGGTGGTTCCAGCGGTTTAAGAGCTGTTCTGATCCATCACATAAAGTCCAGTGTCCCCTGGAAGAGCGAGCGAAGAAGAAACTCGATTGGCCTCAGTGACAGACTCCTATCAGTGCTGTCGTTAGTGCACTTGGTGCTGCTCTGCTGCCCCGACCGGGGCCGCTGCTGGTACTACTCGAGGTGAGAGAGATACGTGCAACAACAAATGGAGCGTCAGCATTGATGGAAGCTACTTGGGGTCTCATCCCACGCCGTCAAGCTGCTCTTCAGGGTGAGAACATACGCTCGTCTCGTCACCCCGCTGAAGTGCAGCCGCTTGCTGCTTGTGTTACACATCGTTAATAGTCCGGGAAGATGCGTGTACAGTTCACACTGCGACTGCATTCATCACGCCTTCAGCAGCTCATAAATCACTCACTAATCATCCCACCAGACTTTTCTGAGACCCTGTCCACAGCCAGTCGGCGTTTACGGCTTTTGCTTACTTCCGCTTCACGTGTGCATTCAACAGATGTACATACTTTGAATTATTGGAATCCACTCTCCTGTAGAGGCACATGATTTATGCCTTTTATTTCCCATGATCATAGCGACGCCGTTTGACCTCGTCTGCATTAAATAAGCTTCTGTATTATTAAATCCTGTCCTCGCTCCGGTTGTGTTTTTTGTTTTTTTTGTGTGTGAATTACCAAGCGCCATATTTTTAAGTCTGAGTCAGGTCGTGTTTTTTTACCTCATGCACATTTCTCTGTTAGAATAAATGAAACGAAGGAGCACTAGATTTACTCATTCCCCCTGGAGGACTGTGGGGAAAAGGCAGCTGAGCAGACCGCTGGTCTCTAAACACCTTTAACAGAAGTGAAGCGCTATTAGGCAGGGTGGCCCTCATCATATTTCACACTCACAGAGATATTCCATTAATATAATGCCGATACTTCTAACTTTAACAAGGCTCAGAGGAGTTTCATTGTACTGGAAGCACGGAGAGACGGGCTCATGGGCCACGTTTTAAGATACAGTTTGGATCAGAGATTTCATTATTTCCTCCTTTGAGTGGAAAATAAAGAGTTTATTTTTTTTTTACAGTTTCATTAGGGCAAGTATTGTATTACTTTTCATTATGTTATAATATTTTTAATTTCATTTGGGAAGAGTCGGGATGGAGAATTAATCAAAAAGTAATAACTGAATTCAGAACCTAATCAGGTGGAGGAACTTTTAATGCTGCAAGTGCAATATATGATGACTTTCTCCAAGGGCGAAGGTTAAATCAAAGTATTCTTCTTACAATTTCAATACTTGAAATCTCGTGAGTTACTTAATTAAACCCTATAATAAATGACTTAATAATCCAGATAAATTCTCCCTCTAGAATTTTTATCTTCCAGGTTTACCTCTCTATTGAGAAATTCATCTTTACTGGACCTGTGTTAGAAACTGTGGGCCTGCTACAAACCAGCAGAGACCCCACAACCATGGATGTCTTTTCTGCTGCTGAGAACAAAATCATCGTGCATCATCATATAAACATCTATCACCATCATCAAAGTCCAGCTAAGGCCTGGAACCAGAGTTTAAGACACAAGTTACTGTGAAAAATAATATTTCACATGTTTACTTTGATTGAAGTATTTCATGATTTATGACTCATGTTAAAACACTTGTACGTCAAACCTCCGTAAAGAGGAAAGGGAAAAATAAAGCTCTCTTTATTTAACCCTTTGTCCTTCATGTTTTGTTCTTTTCTTTTGAATGAATGAAGTGTTACATGTGTTAATGGAACCTGAGGCTGTAGGAGGTGCTTTAAGTGGATTTAGTACAAGCTGTAGACAGTTGCTATAAACCTGGTATTAGACTAGAACACAGTCTTTCAACAGTGTCGACCATTAAGGTTCATAAGAAAACGTTTAAAAAGTTAAAAACCGCCGTCGTCACGACAAAGGTGAAGTTTTCAGTCTAAACTTGATGTTTTGGGGGAAAACAAGTAGGATTTCATTGAACATTTTATAGATATGTGAATGTTTAGTATCACAGCCTACTCTTAATCTCCTTCTTATATTTAACCCTCCGCACATTATGAGTGATTTCCCGATGACAGGACCCTCGGACATCACTCGTGAAATCAAAGCTGAGCGTCAGGAGTAAAAACAAAGTGTTGTCAGTGGTGCTTTCAGATTATGAGCTAGACCCCCCCCCCACACCCCCCCGACAGCGTGAGTGAATCGATGCAGCAGATAATCAGACACATCGGACAGGGGACGGCTCGTGTCATTCATCATTTTAACTAAAGACAGCCTCTGCCAATTTCCCCTCATGTCATTTATCATAAACACACCTAGCCTGACTAATGCGAGACAACATAATGACTTTATCAATAACTCATCATCTGTGACCGGTACATCAGAAGCTCTGTTTGCTTTATTCCCTATGAACAAGAGTCCATTATTTCCCGCTCACAGATAACAGCATGTCAAACAAACGACCTCAATTAGTTGATCAGAACCAACGTTTGGCTGTAATGTGTAATATGTCATGATGCTATCGACTTTGATATACACAGTTTTGTGCCTGAAGACTCATTCACGCTGCCGGTGTTTGTACGAAAAACAAGATACGTCCACTTCAGACGAAGCAACCTTCACTGCCCACTTATTTCCAATCCGTCCTTTTTTACGTCGGAACGGTTGTTAAAGAAATACTCGAGAGTTTCCAGCAATGGCGAACGTGTGAATGGTGGAGGAGGTCGTGACGCACCTCTGAAGAAGGAAGTAGGTACGTTTTCCCCCCCGGTGACGTGGCGAATGCCTGTAGTTTCCTACGAACTCATAAAGTCTGTCCTCGGAAAGTTATTGGATTGTTGGACTAGCTTCCGTTTGGTCTTTTGTTTGTACGTGTTTCTAAAGCAGAGTCCACGGAGAAGGGATCTGTGCGTCTGACGCTGAGCACATATGAGTGTTAAGAGAACCTGCGACTTCTGGCTGATTAAAATCTCATTGCAGTGTCAATTCACAACAATGGGGGGGGGGGAGAGAGATTGTTAGCTTTACAAAACCCGGTCAAAAGAAAATCCTCCAGCGGGACGTCTCATACTTTCAGTCTGAGAGATGGGACCGTGAAGCTTGAAGCCATTTGTCATCTCCTTGTTTGTGCTCTGTGGCTTTCTTCTCCTCCTTCCCCTCTCTCCGATGGAGTTATCTGTTAAATTGCAAAGGGAAGTGGTCGTGCAGCAGAAACAGAAGGTGACAACCCCCCCCCCCCCCCCCCCCCCCTCCGAGGTGACTGTTGTCGCTCGTGCTACGTACAAACGTCTGCGGCTGCCAGGGACGGTAAACACTTCCTTTCCTATGCGCCCCCCCCCCCCCCCCCCGATGAGCAGGCTACATGTGGAAGTGTGCGAGCTGCCAACAGAGAGCAGCAAAGCAGACGTCTGTTCATCCAGCGTGTGGGCAGAGCGCTGGGCTCACGTGCACATACAGACACACTCAATTGCCCAGGATGTTTGTTGTCCCGCTCTAGATTGCGTGTTATGGGGTTTTCATGAATATGTAATTTTCACCACAGTTCATTACACAGCTACTGTTCTTCTTTTTCTTTTGTTTTATATACGTGAGAAGTTTCCTTCGTGTTCACATTGATGGGAAATGAAACACGTGAATGCGAGATTATCCAAGTTTGAAATAGACCTGAAAAAAACACTCAAAGTTTCAGTGACTCCAGTGAGACAGCAAATAAAAACAGCACAGTATATTTAACTCCAACAAGGAAGTTCCGTCTGAAAGAAACCCATTAATCAGATCGAGGAGGTTTTCCCAGATTTCCCAGGGAATAATTCATGGATCTTGCTGAAAAATATCATATTTACGAGACTGATATCTATGAGTTTGTGCAATTTGGTGCAGCTTAATTGAATTTAAGGGGATTGTCGGGCCCTGGCTGACACATGTGCTCACTCTCTCACGCTAAATAATGTTCCTACCTTATGTTGGTCTTTGTTACTTTTACCAAATATTACTCATGCTCTGTAAAAACATTAAATGCACACTCCCATAGAAACAGGTTTAACTTTGAGATAAGCGGAGTTTCAGAACAAGATGGTCTTATTATGTGTAGTTGGAACCTTGTGCATTGATGCCATGTTGTCAAAATGCTGCAGGACACATGGGAATAAACCAAAATGCTGCAGGACACATGGGAATAAACCAAAATATCACCATGTCCTCATTAAACCGTATTTATTCCGGCTTTATTCTGTCTCTCAGTTAGATTCTGCTCTCACACTCCAGACTCAACATGACCAACCTCCTGTGCTGCAGAATATACGTCTCTGGTAACAACTCAGTCAGGGAGACACTCACACTGTACGTTCAGCCTCCACCTCCCCACGCTCTCAAACCATCATCCCTCATCCATGTTTGTGTTGGAGGTGGAGCTCTGCTGGCTGTGTAGCATCTGTCGCTTCTTAGCTCTGGGATTTTCTTCCTCCCTATCTCTTTTCTTTCCTCCCATTGATCCCGTTTCTTGTCACATATCCAGGCCCCTGCTTATCCCTCGCTCGCACAAACAGTCATCCACTTCACATCCTCCCTTCCCTCCGTCCCTCAGCAAATTCTACCTTCCTCCTGCCTATCAACACAGAAATGATCCTAAGCTCTTCCTGCGAGCGCGAGAGAGAGGAACACGAAGCAGCAGCAACAATGACGACGTGCCGAACATGAAATGTCAGAACAAAGCTGCTCATTAGTACATCGACATGTCGCTGCTAAAACCAAACACTGACTTGAGCACACATTTACACGTGTGTCAATTCCTTTTTTAAAGCACGTAGCACATTTTGTGTGTTGATTTCCTAGAATCCACAGTTGCACATTATCTTTTCCATCTTCTGCGGCTTTGTTTAGTCGGGAGTTGTTGCTTGTTGTTGTGTTTTTCAACCAAAGTACGCCCTGTGTTGTGTTATTTGATAACTTCGCCGCCAACATATTTGTCTCTATTCATCCAACCAGGGCAAAGCCTCGACTTTTCAAGCTCTGCCAGCCTGACTGAGCCTTTTATTTCCTGCCTGCGAGGCCCCGGAGTCTGTCCGCACTTTGTTCCTTTGGTATCTCAGTCTTGCCTGAGACGAGCTCCATCCTTTGCCAGTCAGCATCAAGGGTCGGCCGTGGGGAACACGCTGCTTTGCACTGTGCCAGATACACCCCTGGGCAACAACATGGTGGCAGGTGCATCTCTCTGTAAATCAGAGGCGTGTTTATGCTCTGTGACTACCATCGTTTTTATCTATCGTGTCTGACATTGGGATCTGTTCTCCAGACCTTGCTTCCTTTTAAAAGCTGGGAAACATCCACCCTTTCTAGCCACTGCATTTCAGACCTTGAAAAGAACGCTCGCCCAACGGTCCCCTTAGATTCAATACCTGATTATTTTAAGATTGAGATATCGGCATTATTTTCTTGAGAAATTCACAGAAATTACGAAAAATGACACCTTGCCATGTTAATAAAGTTTTAAAAAAGAATTCCGGAGTGTTAATGGGTTCATTCTTTGCTCAAACTCTACCTTTCCATTAAGCTTCAATAAAATCTGTCAAGTAGTTTTTGCACAATCATGCTTAGAGGTGACAATTATAAGAATAAAACTTGCCTATTGTCGTTTTTAGCCGTGGTTTCTATCACAGAAACTTCATGGTTAACACCTGTATAAGTACATGAACTTGCACCGGTACAGATGTTTTAGTCCATTGAGTAACCTCTCGTCAACAGTTTTCACCAGGCTCCATTGAAAAAGGCATTTGAAAAAGTGCTAAACTGATTTATCGTTGCACTCGTCTAATGTCAGACTCTCTTCGTTCGAGGGGTCCAGGTGTGCTGTGCTAATGCAAGGCCTCGATCTGTTTGCCTCAAGCAGAGATGAAGAGCCGGCTGCTGAGTTAAATTCTTCTCTAACTCCCCGAACATACCCCCAGAGATTCTTTCCTTTCCACTTTCCAACTTGTAGTCCAGTGATCATCATCATCATCATCACTCCTCGGGGGCCACAAGAGCTAAAGTCAAATCTGTGGAGTTCTCTTTGCAGACAGAGGCGCACAAAGTTGAATTTGAGACGTGTTGATTTCTTTGGTTGGCAGAGAACTTGAAGTTACGGGCGTTAGGATGATTTCTCTTTATCTTGGAGAAGTGTGATTGAACCTGAAAACCCCCGACAGCTTCTCCTCTGTCTTTAAGTGGCTCTTTGATTAAGTCAATCTCACTGATTGAACAGGAATGGAAATTATTTCCACGTTATATGAGCAAATTTATTTTTTAGAGGTGGTGTTAAATGGATCCAAACTGACAATACGAGCTGCTGTTTGCTCAATGTGTGTTCACCAGCCTCACGTGTGTGGAATGTGCCCACTTCCATTGTCTTTGTATGCTCAGGTTAAATGGTGAATTTCCATCTTAGGGAAGTTTTTCATCTCAAACTTTTTATTTCTTGCATTACTTTCTGTAAATGTTTGTTGTCTGAATCACTGACCTCCTCCCATTTGGAGTCTGTGCCTTAGTGATGGATGGAGTCGCGGTATCGAGGTCCGACAGGTGCACATGCTCGACCGATCACGAGCCAGTCTCTGCTGTCAGCTTTGGGACTTTCTTTAAATAAATAAACTCTGACTTTTTACGAAAGCCGTCCATCTTTTTACATATTGTGCGAGCTGGAGCTCACTTCCACACGTAAACCCAGCTCCTTTCATTCACATTTAATGTTGAGAGAATAATTGGACAGCTCTTTCAGCGAGAATCCATTCTCCATTACCCCAGAGTTTAATATGAATGCCTCACAATGGTGGGATAAAGAAAATACATCCGGTTAAAGAGGAAAAAAGATTCACTTGATTGTTAAAGCGCAGTCTCACTGAATCACCTATGTGCCGGACGCCCTGTTGTCAAGGCTCTTGGATCTGTCTGGAGAAATTTGCCAATGCTGCAGTTGTGTCTGACATGACAGCTTTCCTCCCAGGGGTTAAGCATCATTCATATTCATGAGCGCGATGCTGGGGAGCTTCTGGGAGCCGAGCACTCCGTGAAACAACTGCAAGGCTTTTCTTTTTTAAAACCCCAGCTCCTTCCTGCTCAACATTTTCCTGACAGATTGTCATGTGTCATTTTTTTTTTTTTTTTTCATCACCAATGCGCAACCGAAGCAGAGCCGTCGTATTTCATGTTTAAATCCATTCAAATAATCAAATGCCTTAAGAAAGGACAAATCAATATGTTTGAGCTGCAGCAGAATTTCATTTTCTAAAGCTGCTGTTTCTCGTAAGGATCCTTTCACTCTCAGATGTTCTGCAATTTAAAAAAAATCACCTGTCAATCAGAAGCATGGCGAGCTCAGTTTGGCCTTATAATATATTGGAATGATTTAACTTGCTACTTTGAGCTGTGCTAGTTTGTGTCTCTTTAGTCACACGTCCATGTTAACTCATGTACGTGTCGTACTTTACACGTTTAGCTTTTAATGCTGGATCAGACGGACGATGCTTGAGCACAGACAAGGTTTTGTTGTGGTCAGAAACTACCAGGATACAGGCTTCAATAAATTTAAGATATATATATATATATATTCTTCAAATTCAATCCAGCCATCCTGTATTTCCCTGTAAGATATTCACATGTCCATATCCAAAGCTGTGCAGCAGCCAGTGCCGGACTCCATCCAGGCCTCTGCAGGGGGCACGACACTTGAAAAATTTGGTATAATGAGCTTTGTATACAAATTACGTGAACGCGAATCAAGGTTATTTGGCATGGAATGTCAAGAAAGAGAATTTGTTTTTGGGCTCACGGACCATTAACAGTGATTTACTGGGGTTACTTCAGTCTTGGCAACATTTTACGACGCTGCAGGTTTCTCTAATTATGTCCTTAAACATCTATAGTATCAGGGGACCAGTTAGCGGAGTTGCTTAAAGCACAAATCCTGCTGCTGGTCCCGCAGAAGACAAGTTCAGCTTAATTAAGCCGTTTGATGTGCGGCTTTCTCCTTTAAATGCGGCCTCTTGTCTTTCTCTCATGCAGACTGTCAAACAAAGGCAATGACGCCAAACAGCTGAAGCCCAGTTAGCAGCGCCTGTAGAGTGCTGTTAAAAAAACCAATATTATGAATGTGTTCGATGCAATAAACAACATATGGAGGGTTTTTGTGCTGTTCTCAAAATGGTGCCAGCAGTGGAACTAAAGATTTAGGAGATAAAACTTGTCTGAGGAGGGTTATTTGTCTTTGGAGCTTGAATATGCTTAAAAAAAACATTCCTATTTTTATTTTGTGTGCAGAGATTGAAATTTTTGAAGGGTTTTATCACCTGGGACACATTTAAAAGAAAAGTCTGAGCTGAATGACGACACAACAGGGAAACTCTGGGTAGTACCATATCCATCAGGATTATTTTGGAGGTTCTTCTGCATGTTCATCTCTAATTTCAAAGTAAAAGTCTGAGAAAAGAGCAGCATTTTTGCCTTTAAGGCTCCATATCTGGGCACAATGCTGCAGCCCGACTCGCTGGACACTGGACGGCCCTGAAAAGACCAAAAACGTACATCTGGTTTCCTATCAGGGCTGCGGATGTTCCAGCAGTGGTACATCTGTGTGCAATGTACATTCTCCGTTTAGCATTAAAGAGAGAGGAAGTCCAAATGACACACTTCAGCAAACTGTAGGCTGGTGACGGCCACGAGACACGGAGAGTGAGCACGCCGAAGAAAAGGGCGACACCACAGTGAAATATTCCCTTAATCCTAACAATGAGTGATGTCTCGTATGATTCAAAATGGCAACGGAATTCATCGGGACTTGAGAGTGGTTCTCCAATTATATTAGAAAAAAAAAGTGTAATATGTGAGATGTCGAAGGCACCGTCGCTGTATTAACAGACCGGTGGAATTGCGGAATTCAATAATTCAGAGAGAAATTACTCTTCAGAAGGGAAACGTGAATAATTCAGGGTATTATGACTTTAAAGAACTATCGGCTGCACACAGGACGGAGTGGGATTATGATTTATTCAACATCTGGATTAACAGTCAGAGTGTCAGTTTACATCGGCGGGGTCTGGCCGTCCACTTAGCCTTTACCCACTTGAGAACGGACAGAAGAAAGGGATAATTCTTTCAGCTATAGGCCTCTGCTGCATTTCGGGCTCGGTGCCAGTTCACTTGCTGAGCAGAAGAAAACAATCTGGTGAGCTCCGAGTCTCGGAGTTTGACTTTTGTGGGTGATGGCACAACACAGCGAGTGCAAGTCTGCTGTTAAGCAGTCAGGATAATTGAAGGAGACGCGTCCAGTGTGCAGCCCATAATCACTTGAAAAATGTGGAAGGGGGATAGTCATCGCAGCCAGCGCAGCAAGGGACCTGATATTCTAGAAGCTGTACATCAAGAGGGTAAACATGGAGGCACATTAAAGCAGTTGTATAATAGAAATGTGCTCAGACGGATGCAGAGGGTTCGAGAGACGAAGTCGTGGGCAGAAGGGCAAAAGTTTCCGATTGAAAAGCGACAGAAGAAAGTTCTACTGTGCTCTGATTGACTCAATCTGCTGCCTTTGAGCAAGGCTTTCATTACAATTGGGTCATGTAACTTTCAACTTTAAAATTTGTTGTTTTATCTTTTATTTCCTTACGGTGTCGAACATGAACAGTGGTGTGTTTCTGCCACATCATCATACGTCCTGTTCCTGTTTGCTTCCTGATGTTGCTAATCAAAGTTAATGCTTGGTAAAGGATGTACTGTGCAACTGTAATAGTCTGATTCAATTGAGCCGTGAGACTTGATTTTGGCGATTTGAAAATCTCTCCTGTTGAGCCACACAACTCAAATCTGCAGTGATTTCCTGTTTCTACGTTGTCTGCTCCCTCTCTCAGCTGGATAAAAGCACTGGCCTTGGGTTCGTGATACTTTGTTGTTTGTGCAAAAGCAGAAAAGCTTAAAAATACAACTCCCGAGTTCAAATATAAAAGCTAAAGTTGTATTTGAAGATACATGCTTGGCTGCTAGGGACAGCAATTAGTCCCTATACATAATCCTTGGGAACTCAAGTCCACTGAAGTGAAAGTTCACACAAAACAATTAAAACCATTACAATTTGAAAAATCCTCTAATAACCTGGTTCTAATATAATAATTTAAATGCCAAATAAACCCTTAATTTGCCTGAATGATTGGTAATTAGCGTTGTGTCCGTCGGCTTTATCTGGTGTTGTGCTGGTTCCGTCACTTGCTATGCAAACTGAGTTCAGTCGGCAAATTAGAAAAGCAAACTAACACGCTGTCAGAGTGTGGAATGATAGCACGGGGTTGATGGCTGTGGGCTCGTTTGCTTGTTCAGGGCAGCTGCACAGATCAGAGCCGAACGTGGCACCAATCGAACTGAGGATGATTTAAGATCAAACTCGTGACGGAGCTGCAGTCGCCAGAAGCCAAATTGTGGCTTTTTAGATTTTTTCCTATTATTAATTATTATTTATTTCAGCTGAGAGAGAGAGAGAGAGAGAGAGAGAGAGAGAGAGAGAGAGAGAGAGAGAGAGAGTGTGGATTGAAGATTTATTTTTCTGCAGCATCATTAACACGTCTCCATCTCGCTGACACTGGACGGTGGAGAGTGTCAGGCCGGCATTTGTTTACCAAAAAAAATTAAATTTGAACTGTCGGATTTTAATGTTTACTCTCTTTGAAAAATCAACACCTCCACCCGCTGGCAAACAGTGAGTGTGTCACACCCAGAGCTCAATCAGTGATGGAGCACTTTCCCACTCTCCAAATGGATCGCCTGCTTGTTTCCAAGGTCACTGCACTCACTGCCATCTGTGACTGTGTGAGTGTGTGTGTGTGACTGTGTGTGTGTGTGTGTGTGTGTGTGTGTGTGTGTGTGTACAAGCACACGACATACAAGTGTTAATGATTCAATGCACATGAATTATATGTGTGTGTTTGTATGAAAGGGATGTATGAAAATACATTTGTAAATAATTCAAATAAGATTTTTCATTTAAAACCATGATTAAAAATCATATATATGTTTTGTTTTTATTCACTCATTTGTTCATTTAAAAAAAAGTATTTTAAAGGACACACATTTTCATAATTCAAATTTAAAAGTCTCAAATCTGTACCTAAACTCAAGTGGCCCCTCAAAAGCTTTTCATAGGAGACTAACAAATATATTTGTTTGCAGATGAAGATAAAGTTTATGTATTTTTATCCAAAAAACCTTTCACTGTTCTCAACTCCTCTTCTTGTCACCAGCTCTTACTTGTGACACGTGACACCCTCTGTAACGAGGCTGTTCCTCTCCCTCCCTTCACATGTGGGTCACTTTGGGTCACTTTGGGTGAACTGGCCGCGCTGACCACTCTGCTCTGACTGGGCGAGGAGGGAGTCGTTCCATTTTTCTCTCTGTGCGGTTGAGCGCTGACAGATTCAGTGTGACACTCGGGTTCGAAATAGATTCCCAAAGGCCAGAAGTGTGCTCAGCTTTATTTGTGTGTCTGTCACTGACTGTGCAGCGGCAGACGGACACGTGACCTCAGACACAAGTTTTAGTGTCACAACACAAATTGATTAGTCACTGTTTTCTCTGGATCGTGTTTACGGTCACATTTACAACTTCGTCTACTTCAGAAGTGTAAACAAATATGAGAAATGAAAAGACAAGCTACACTTTATCATTTTGTTATGAGGCCAAGTTGTGTGTGGGAATGGGAGCAAAGAGAAATATAAACTTGAGCATCGTCTGCACAAGATAAGATCAGGCTTCACTGCATCAAGTAATCAAATATTCATCAGGTACTCTATGCTGGGGAGGATTGGAAGTAATAGAGTTATACAGAGTTATCCAACAATCTAAAAATACCAGAGTAGAAATATGGTTTTAGAGTTAAAACAAATAATTAAAAGAATATTGATATATATTTATATATATATATATATATATCAAGAGTATAAATATGTGAAATGAATCAAACATCCTTGGGCTTCTTAATGTCTCTCTCCTGAACATCTGACGGCACATTTAAGTTTCTAATATTTCATTGCAAAGTATCATTTCATCAATGTAATGAATTGATTATTTCTTGTATGCCTCTTTAAATGTTCAGGCATTGTCAATGTTGTTAATATCTCACAGATACAGTGGAGAGAGAATCTTTTATGACTCTAATTAATTTGTAAACAGCCTCCGAAGGTGACACTGAACAACAGGGTCAGAGCATTGACCCTGAACGCTGCTTAGCTCGTATTCAAATGCCAGAATTCACAGTAAGTACAGAACATGTGAAGGAGCTGCTCACAATGGCTAATTCATCAGAGCTAATTTGCTTAATAGAGAGAGAGAGACAGAGTTTGCCGGCTGTGGTTGTTTCAACATTTCCCTTTTCTTTCTACAGCTTCGGGCTCTTTCCATCATTTTTCCTCCTGCGTTCTTTATAACCATCACATCCTGTTTTATCGTTTAAGTGTCACAGATTGGCAGTTAGAAAATGACGTCTTACAGGTGTCTTAAATTTGTTTATGTACAAACTCTGTCAGTGCAAAGCCAGCGTTGATTCACTTTCAGGAGAATACCGTACGGCAGGAAGTGGTGCTTTATATCTGTATTAGACAGACGGGTCTGTGAATTCATCCTTCAGCCACATAATGACCTAAAACATCAGAGGAAGAAGAACCAGACGGTGGCTTCAGATGATGGAAGAGCAGCACAGCCTCCAGACTCAAACCCTGCAGAGCTGAGACGAACTGAACAGAAGGTGAAACCGACTTCAGCAACTTTCCGAAACAATTTCGTTCCCGTTGTAGAAGGAGCAGCACAGACGTGTAAGTGACGAGTCAAAAAGTCTATTTCAACAAGAATAAGTTTTCATGAGTGCGAGTTGAGGTAGTTTTCTGGACCCACATTGGACGAGTAGGTTAGTGCAAAAGGATTTAGGCTATTTAAACGGGTTACAGTCTGTGGTTGCACTTTGGCAGGCACCGAGAAGCTCAGGAATCTGAAACTCACAAACTGAGGCAGCAAAACACATTCGACACTTGAGAACATTGACAGGAAACAACACAGAACAAAGTAGGAATAAAGCTGGACTGAGCCAAACCGACAAAGACGACCCAAGGCCACTGAGACTAAATAAACAAGGAAGGCAGAGGGAACTGGGCACAGGTGAAACATGGGGCAGGGCAGACAGGCACAGAAACCTGAAACCAGAGGACACAGGAAGACGAGGAAGTAAGAGAGACAAAGTAGCTTCAAATTAAAACACCGATGAACAAAGTTCTTAAATAGAAAATGTCCTTTACTGAGGTGTGTGTGTGTTTGTGAGTGTGTGAGTGTGTATCCTCCTTTTTGTTACCTATTAGACCTTTTCCAGTAAAACCACCGACCTTGTCAGAACCAGTAGACCTCACGGGGTCTATGAAGGTCAGGATGAAGCAAAATGTCATTTCTGAGGTCCTATTTCGGATAAGGAATTTGTTTTTGCTTTTTTTGGAATGTGGAGCCAAATAAATCATTTCCAGTACAACAGTAAAGTTTGTAAAGTTAAGAACCGCCTCTGGGGACATGATGTTCTTGTGTGATAACTCTTCGTGGTGATGGAGGAGAAGCATTTGACCGAGGTAGACGATGAGAACGTTCATATAAATGCAGTGAATCTCCCTCCATCCAATTCACACACAGTGATGAGTTTGTTGTGGTTGGGAATTTGCTTTCAACATTCACACTGAATAAAAGTAGGTATTTAATACTGATCCATGAGTAGATTGAGCAAGTCACAGAGTTGCTCTTTGGCCGAACAGGGACAGACTTCTCAAAGCCACTGCAGGCAATCGAGAATCTGACCAATGTCTCTTCTCGCCAGCTGGCTTTTATACACAAAGTCAGGAACACACAGCTGTCCTCAGTCACGCCACCATCGATCCGTGACCACGCGTCCTGCAACCTGCTGCTCGGTGGACGTGGATCTCTCTCTCCGCTATTTTAACTGAGCATATTCAAGTCAAACAGTTGGATCTAAAAATGTCCATCGTCCACCATTCAGGTTGTGATGAGGAGATGAATCGTCGACAGGATCAAGGCTACGCAGAGTCCAGGGGATGCACATATACAGTCGGCATATAGAGATGATGTGAAGGGAAAGCTGTGTTTTTAAATTGAATTGAAACCTGTGGTTTGCAAGATGAACTTATAACTTATATTGAACTGGATCTTTTTATTTTGAGCCTCATTCAACAACCACTCTGGAATTTGTTTTTGTTTTTTTAGGGAAGGGAGAATTCTCCTTTTTTTTCCATTGCTCAACCAAACCCCGCTGCTCTGCCGTTCAGGGATTCAAACTAGCAGCCTTCCTCTCTGACCTCCAGGCGTCCCACACACAGAGATGCTAGAAAAGACAAGTTTCCTTTGTCTTGACTTTCCTGCGGTTTTCTCCCGCTGAGTGTGTTTGCTCTCATGGTTCTGCACTCGGTATGACTCTCACACTCACACACACACACACAAAAAACCACAATCTCGCCAACAGTATCCGCTGCTCATCTGGAAATAGAGTTGAAGGTCTGCGCAGTATCTGAAGCCCTCACATTTACTGAGAAAGGGTCACCACGCCGCAGATGTTTATATCAGAGGAAATACATAACGGTGCTTTTAAAGAATCAAATGAGGTTTCTTCTGGGTTCACAATACGTTCTTCTGCAGAGAAAATAAAGGTTGGCTTTCAAGGTACGTTGTTCCTCAGAGGGACAAATGTTTGAATAACTCTTCATTCATTCTTTTCGCTCACATCCAGGGAGCTTAGTGAGTCTGTTTATCAGCTGCTAGAAGAGTTCCTCCTACTGTGTTCTGCTTTTTCCTATTTTTCATTTTCGGATGAGTTAACGCTGCGATTTCAAAGGCAAAATGTTTAATCTGGGACTCTGAAATGTTCCGGAGGGTCTGAATGTGAGATCGCAAATGTCCAAGTCAGATCACATTATCTGAAACATGTTGTTTAAGTGTATGTGTCTAACATAGGACGGACACTAAACACGAAATGTTCCTGTTGTCGTGAACGCGTCTGACCCAGACAATCCTCTAAAGCAGGCTTTGGAAAATGTCTGGACCCAATTTTAGATTCCGGATTTGGACTTTTTCTTTTACTGTTTTGTTTTGCATCACTGCTGTAAAAAAAGAACATTAATCTTGTCGTGTACTATTGTTTGGAATCCTCCCAGTCGAGACGGGGGAATATCGACAATCTTTGTCTCGGTCCAAAACAAAACCGTGATTCCTCAGTACTGCTCCTTTCTTCTACTCTGTGTGAAAGTTTTCTCCCTGTAATGAACACACTTTTTGTGTTGCTGCAGCCGACTTGTGTATATCTAGCGCATGTGGGTTTGTTTTGCAGCTGCACCTCAAATCGAAACCCCTTCATCACTCAAAAACTATCGCAGACACACATCAGACGCCCGGGTTCACCTCTGCATCTTCTGAAAAGATAATTATTTGCTGTGATAAATTCTCAGTCTCCCTCTGTTTTTCCTCCCTCTCCGCACGCTCGCCCGTTTTCCCCGCCGCTGCCTCCCTGGCGAATTCAAAAATCCTCTTCTTGTTGCATCACCACTCCACATCCACATAAAGGTAAGAATCCTGGCTTTTTATGACCACTTTTCCTTCTGCTCCACAGGCTGTTAACTGCCTACGTGAATAATGCGGCCTTGATTTTGATTCATGTTTTCAATGCGACTGCTCAGTTAAATCATTATATTTGCGTTGGAGAATCCCACCCGGATTTGTCATCCGTCAAATGTGATGGAACGAGATTAACTTTTCCGGATGTGAAGACGCAGGAGAGCCAGGACTCCCAGGCGGTAGTCTGCGGGCCTTTTACTACTACACTACTACATGAAACCCCAGGACAGAGCTACAAATCACTTGCTTTTGAGGCAACCCCTGTTATTAGGAAGTGAAAAATCCTTAAATGAATTCTGGGAAGGTTTGAAGTTAATCTCCCTAACCCCCAGAGCTCCTCCGCAGCCATTAGGAATCAGCCATCGGGCCTTGCTGCCTTTGAAAACAATCAAAGCTGCTCGTCTGCTTGTGTTGACGCTGCATTGGCATTTCCCCGTCTAAAAAAAAACTGCAGAGATTAATTTATCAGAACCGATTATCCCTCTGATGCTGCTGTTTGGGTGGAATTAAATGCATGTGTGAGTGATGGTTCTCATCCCAGGCTTTTGATATTATTATTTTTTTTAAGATAACGGCTTACTTAATGGGAACACCATTCAATTAAAAATAAAATCAGAGAGTGTGTTACAGCGTCAACCACTCAGCAAACGTGATTAACCATCCTCCAAAGCATGAAGTCAGAAGACTCCCGGGACTCGATTCGCTGCCGCTCTTTTTTCTTCCTTCATCCTACATCGAGCTCTACATCTGTGACACATCATGCAGCAGCCGCGCAGAAACAAAAACCCTGTGCTCCTTTTGTTTAGAGCCACAGAACCGAGTGTGAAATGAAGTGGGAATGGCAAAAGAGACTAAACTAAAATACTTAAGTGGGAGCAGCATCTGCGAATGCTGAAATCGGCGTGATAGGCTTTTAAGATAACGCACTGTATCCTCGGTGTCGTCCCACCACATCCCCGGCAGGACTGTGTAATTTGCGGTGGAGGACAACAAGGAGTCATGGACAAAAAAGCCGAAGCACTCAGCTGCTTCCTTTCGGCAAAAAGACTTGGAACCGGCATAATGTAACCATACAGAGTTCATCCCTGTAGTTTCCATTTAAACTGCGTCTCTGCTGCTGTTGGCTCAGACATCATTATGAAACAAAGCTGAATCGATTAGACGGATGTAAGAATAGGAGCGAGCAACACAAACCAGAAAAAGAGGAATATGGCTTTTCTTCTGGCCTTATCTTTCAAGAGGCTGCCTTTGCAATCCTAGGTCTATAATCTCCTCTTTGTTTTTTTCCTGGCATTGTTCTCCCTTGTGTACATCCAGTCTTTCCTCCGCCAATCATTTATCCAACAGGGAAATGTAAATAACAAACACCTTAAAGCTCCGGCCTTTGGGCCATCTGTCATTTCTCTGAAGGGCCAACAATGTGGTAGCTATTATCAACGCTGGCACACAAGCCTCTGCATTATCCCAGTGCTCAGTCAGAGGCTGGTTCTTCACATCAGGGCTGAACTCTCGATGAAACATCAACCCCAGGACGGAGGAGGAGTACAGGGAGAAACTTTAAGGATGAGAAAAACTTCCTGGAAATAATTCTAGGGGGAATTTTATCTCCCTAACCAGCGAACGAGTATTTCACCGCTGTGTTGTGTTGCATTAGAATTTCCAACATTCTCTCCTCTCACACAGTCTATGATGTACAAAAAAGCAAAAAGGCATCACACAGTCCCTCACTTAACTTACTGTGACTGTTGTGACACTTGTGCACTCGCACTCTTGAAATAGTCCGTTGCAGTGTGTTGCATTGCAGTAGAAGTACTTCCAGCTTCTTTCTCTTTTTATTTTTTTTTGCCCGACCCCCTTCTGCATCTGGACCCCCACTGTGTCGTCTTAATTAAATGAATGTAGCTGTATTTTCCAATGAAATATTAATGTTGGTCTCGTTAAGGCTTTAAGCTGCACTTGTGCTCCACGGCTGCAGCAGTAACTCCCAAACACACGATATAGAATTTGATATTAGGAATCCTTACCGGCAGTGCTCCGAGAATTTGTTGTTAGCCGTGTTTGCTTGATTGACGGACGTCTCAGTCGATAACAGTAAGCCTCTGTGGCTGCTGTTTGGTTTTTTATAGGCCTCACCCTGGTTTCCACTCCTTCAGCCGAACAGGGATTTCTCCTCTTACATTACCTGACAGAGAAAGCACAGTAAAATATCAGGTGAGCTTTTGTTTGAGTGGCTGAAACAAGCCTGTAATTCATAATGAAAGCACAACCACAGTTTCATTAAACCAGCTGCTCTCACAGTGATACAGGCTCACGGCTGTTGTAGCGGCGAAGCTCTGTGAAAGTTTCTGGGAGCTGAGTGATCGACTGACAGGGGCGACTGACGCTAAAAATACAGGTGCTGTTCTGTGGGACACTGATGGATATGGCCCCAGATGTTTTGTCCGTTTTCCCTTTGTCGTCCTTCCAAATACCACGACGGAGCAGCTGGAACAACGTTCGGTTGGGCTTTACTACTCCTCATTTAAAGAATGAGGCTTTTTCAGTTTTCCTGTTGTTTGTTTTGTTCTGTTTCTGCAAGTTTCCGCACAGAGAAAACACAGAACCTCCTGAAACACCTCGTCAGAAGCCCCGCCCATCGTGATGTCACATGACATAACAAAGCGCCACAATTGCGTACTGAACATCTAGCCGGGTTAAACAAGAACATTTCCTACACGGAGGAAGCGGCTAACCAATCACCAAAGACTGGGCCAGCTGGCCAATCTGACTGACCCAGTCAGACAGAGGTTTCAGACAGAGGCTGAAAAGAGGAGCTGCAGCAATTGACATATCAGGAAATGAATGTGTTTACTGAAGATTACAGAATTCAAAACTTATCAAGTAATAACACTTATTAACATTATCAACCTGAATATGAGCTGAATACTGATGTTATGATCTGTTTCAAGGTGATGCAACAGGAACAAGTGTTTTCCTTGAGTTGAACTTCTATTCCTCTGTTGCTCTTGGAGTCATTTCTACTTGTGCGATCAGATGCTCCTCGGGGTCATTGATTGGTGTCATGGCAGCAGGTAACGAGTGCAGAGAGCTCTCGCTTATGGCAAACTCTGTGTTGTGTGCAGCTTAGCCAGGAAAGAGATAAGTGGCTGTCATCACCAGCTGACACCTCAGCGGTTCTCTCAGAACGAGCCAAACTGCAGAGTCCAATTAAGAACGTTCCGTGCTCATACTTCAATCTCATCCTCCGTCTCCTCTTCTTCCCATTCTTACTCCTCATTATTTCCCCCTCACTCCCAAACCTTTTGTTCTAGTCTCACGTCTAAGATCCCATTCACACCTGAAGTTCGACTCCCTTCCTCCACAACTTCTTTACCTTTAAACTTCCAAAACCCATTTCTTCTAATACGGGGAAAGGGACGAGCAGACACACAGCACAGCTGCGGCAGTGCATTACCAGCAGCCACTTTTCATTTCTTTGACAAACCCATTGACCTGTTCCGAAGGCAGATGGAGGCAAAATGACGACAGTAAATTATAGTGGGAGGCCTTTAATTTGCAAGTCTGTTCTCCCTTAGAAAACAAATCTGTTTATGGAGTGTGTGGGTCTGATCTGCTGGTGCTGAGCCAATGAATCTGGGTGTCATTTGAACAATCTTTAGAGGTGAGAAGAAACAGTCGCACAACTTTTCATTACTGTAGTTTTTCCGCCTGACTTCAACAAACACAGAGCACAGGATCTCCTCGTTGGTTAAGTCTTTATATCTGCTTTTATCGTTTGTATTGTTTTACTAGATTAAAGAATCTGAAATGTACTTCACAGCCAAAGCATTTTTCCCGAGGTCTTATTTCCGAATGCAAAATTAAGATGGAGAAAATGTAAATCTTAATCAATTACAATTCGAAATGGAAGATATGATTATAATCATATATAATGATAGTAAGACAACTCCCAGTTGACGCCGGAATTGTTACGAATTAAACGCTATCGAAAAAGTTCAAGTCATTCTTAATTAAAGTTGCTGAGAAGATGATTTTACAAGTTCAAAAGAAAGCTGCCGTAATTCATGTTTAATGTTTGGCTAAGGGTTCTGGAGGCAAATTAGAAAATTATACAAAGCATCCCTAAGTAATTGGTGCTGCATACATAATAATAATCTAAGCCCCAAGTCTATTGCTGCGTTCACATTTCAATCCACATTGGACTTGTGATTGTTATTGTCAGTGTTTCACATCGCAGAGGGAGGGTGACACTTGAACATGTGAGGAATATAAATCACTCACATCCAACACATAACAGGAAAATATCCACATTTTTACCACGAATAGAAAACTGTTCACTTCCTGTCTGAGAGTTACAACTGTAGAAGACGATATTGTCAGTACTGGTGCTAATTTGGTTTAGCTGAAAATGTCCAGTGGTTAAAATAATCTGCCTACCAGCGTCTTTCTGACCAGGAAATAAGTGGGCACAAAGTTTTTGCACAAAAAATAATCCCTCCATCAAAAGGACGCAAGCGATGAAGTGCATGCGGCCAAATTACATCTATCAAAGCAAAATGCTGAGTTAAAATCTCAGGGAAAATGCAACTTCCCGACCAGATGTTGAGAAAACACCCCGAACATCAGCGTCGAGTGTCCTTTTGAGTGACATGCTTGAGTTTACTGTCTCCACTTGGTGCAATGTTAAGCTGTTTTCTCCCCTGAAGCCCTGCTCATTGCACCCTATTCATAGGATTACTAGAGATGCAGGTGTTTCCATAGCAACTGCAGTGCAGGCAGTGGCAACTGGGTACGCTGGGGCCTGGTGGCTGCAATGCATGTGTGTGCGTGTGTGTGTGTGTGAGTGTGTGTGTGTGTGTGCGCGTGTGTGAATCCATGTGTGGGTGTTTGAGAGTGGAAGACGGAGAACGAGAGGAAAGATAGAAAACACTTGAGAGTTTATGTCTGTTTTTACAACAGAAAGTAGGTTAATGGACTGCAGCTCCTCACATGTACCCACACGCTCACATAACCGTAAATCAGTACTAAGAAAACCAAGTAATGCAGCACATGTATCTGCCGCAGCCCAAAAGAACTCCGTCTCCAGCTAAAGCTTGAAGGTTTCTGGATGCGGTGCTGTTGCGGTGACTTTGTGCGTAGAGCTTTTCTTTTGTTGCTGCACACCGTTATTGCTTCCCACCATGTGACCAGTGGTGACATTACTCCTCGCCGGGATTATCCTAAAGTAACATGTGGCGTTAATCACCTTAGCAAACATGCAGTGTGTCTGGAAAGTGGCGCTGAGACAATCCCCCCCCCCCCATTCCTGAAAAGTGCTGTCGAAGCACACAGGGAATTAGCAGAGGGTGACATCATCATTACGGACAGCAGCTTTATATTGTAACGGTTATATTGAAGCTGGAGGAATCACTCTCCTCTTCTCGTCGGGGGCCGTGTTTTCTTGTTTCTCTTTTCTTTTCTCCTCATTTCGGCGATCAGCATTCAGACAGGTCGCTCCTGAGAATCGTAACGCGGTTTCATCCGTGGAGGAGAGAAGTGGTCAGATGTAGTTTTATGAGGATGAAATTGGTTTTGAATAATATGCTACAGCCTTCACCGTTACCATATCCCAACCCGACAACAGATTTATTGTGCGGGAGATTCTGTTGACAGCGTTCTCCGCCACCAATGTCAAAACCTCAATGAAGGTAATTTCTTTTGGAAGAATGGTAATCATATGTTCAGTTCCCACCCATCCCTTCAGGGTTTGCTCCAGAGATTCAAAGAGACTACACTCAGGCACTTATGGCTCCATTTCATTCGTCTAAAGTGCACAGAGCCATTGCATTTTGTACGTGTTCAAATCCACTTTCGCTAGTTTAACACTGGAAAACAAAGCTGTAGCAGCAGGTGTAGGGTTTAACACTAAGTCTCCTAATTAATCATGAGTGTTTTTGGCTTGACATTTAAGAAACCAATCAGGGGGCCATCTCCTATTCCCTGGAGAAGCCAGGTGAGCCTGCACCTTGGCGGATTGGAAGGATAGAATTGCCAGAGAGTCACATGTAGGCACGAATCCCATCTTGATTATGCAACTTTGAAATGAAGGTAAAATACTGTGCCACTGATTTCAGACCAGGTTTCTGTTGGGCCACAGAACAACAGACCCATAGTGCATTGGGTTTAACGACATAGGCACTGGATGGGAAAAGAACATAGTCGATCTGAAACTAGTGAAGACACTCGAGTCGTGGCTGCTGCTGCTGCTGCTTCGCTTCATGTTTAAAGAGGCGGCCTCTTCTTCCATTTGTCACCCATCTGCATATTAACGTTTACTGTAGATAAACTGCATCAGTGAGTCTTTGGTTTCACTCGTCTCCGTGACAAAGGCAGATGTGGTGTGACCATTTTTTAAACCACTGTGAAAACTCTTGGTTGGACGCCAGTTTGCATTGGTTAGCAGAGACGGACTTTAAAGGGGCAGTGTGTCAGATTTAGCTGAAAGGGATCTATGGGCAGAAATTGTTGTTATTCTTTACCCTAGAATATAAATACTTTGGGGGGCGGGTGAGGTAAGAGGTTTTCAGCTGCAACATGCAACTGCACCACTAGATGTCACTAAATTCTACACAGTGGACCTTTAAAACTAAATACAGCAGTTCATCAAACACTCTCTTCTAACACTACCTCAATTGTTCCCTATCTTTAACCAGGTTAGTTGCCTTAACCAACCAAACACCTTAAAGATGCACTTTGCACGGATCAGATCGCTGGCTTATGAGAAGGTGCTTACAAATTAACTTTCAGGGTCATTTAAGTTTAAGGACGAGCTCCAGCACCGTGTGCCCCTGCATATATGAGCGAGTACAGATAATGGATGGATGGATAACAAGGCAAATCCAGTGGTACTAAAACTTTTCTATTTTCTGTCAAGGTTAATAGTTTTACTCACCCCCAGTCGCTAGAGCTAAAAAAAAAAAAGCCCGCACTGTATTTCCTTTTCCTTGCCAGTCTTTTCTCTTTTGGCTCTTGTCATTTAATGTCATCATCTATCAAAATGACTGAGATCATTTGGTGCACCATCTGTTTAAAAGAACTCACAAAGAATCCCAGAATAGACGCAGCTGCCAAAAAAAATGAGGATGTTAACACGATATATTCAATCTGTGTGACATATTCCTGTGCAGTCCAAAAACAAAACACAGCAGCCTAACAAACGACGTGCCGTCTTTTGCATGTGGTGTATTTATTTCTGCGGGCTACGCCATCAAAACAATGCAGTGCATGTTCTGTATACCAAATGGGTGAGGCAGCAGCGGGGAGGCAGATTTTAGCGAGGCACATTGTCTCCCCCAGTGAGATGAGTGAGGTGGATTCTTCTTGATGTGAGATGGTATCTGCCCCCCGACTGGGGATTTACCACAGGGACGCTCTCTAAGACACGGAGATAAGATACGATGCAGCGATAAGTGAGGCTGAAGTTTTAACTGCTGCTGTAATTCATTATTAAGGATTATTGCAGAGTGCAGGGTTGGATAGAAACTGACACTGGTGACACCGCACGTACATTAGACATTCACTGGAGCACTGAATTAAACTGGAAATGCTGGTTCCTATCTCTGTGGAACTATCCTGTAGAAGTCAGAGAATAGAAATATACTCTGTCTGTGTTGCACTTATCTAAACAAGGTTCAAAAGTACTTCACAAAATCCATGGCAGAAAAAACTAAAATAAAAAGTATCCAGTTCAACTCTAAAAACAAAATTATGACATATTAAAGGTTCAGTGCGTACAATTTGGTGACATCTAGTGGTGAAGGTGCATGTTGCAGCTGAACACCCCTCAACTCTTCCTCCCCTTCCAAACCATGGAGGAGAACCTGTGGAAACCTTCTGTTGTCATAAAAACTCAAACGGTGTTTAGTTTGTCCAGTCTGGGCTACTGTAAAAACATGGTGGCCTCCATAGAGAGGAAATATACAGTATTTAAATATAAAGGGTCAATTCTAGGGTAAAGAAAACAACATTTTTTACAATTTCAGTGAAACACACAAGTGAAAACATCACTAGGATTATTGTATATTCAGTTTCTGCCAATAGATTCCTCCAAACCTAAATCGTAAGACTCAGCAGTTGCCACATACAGAGATATGTTAGACAGAGAGATGGCGTGGACACGATAATATTAAACACTTTTCAACACAGATTAATCATCATAACTGACGACTGTATCTTGCATTGCAGCTGTAGCCCACTGCAGTAGTTTCAGTGTTAGTTTTACTTCATAAACAAACAGTTGTGTGTCTGATACATGACCTTTTTACGAAGGGATTTTATCAGTTTAAGTATTTGGCAGATTGCAAATGTGTCGAAACTTGAACTTTCAGTGGAATGTTCACCGAAAAATCACATTTGATTTCTGCCAAAATATCCAGCCTTGTTGTCCAGAGTTTATATCATCCAATTGTGGTGACGTGACGTTGTTTAATTGTTTAATGGTTGTGTTTAAGAACTCACAGAACCTGGACGTGGAGATCAGGGAAAGATAGAGTTCTGGTTATATTTAGAAAAGAGAGACGGGTTCGTACCAGGACACGAGGTCCGCGATGACAAGACTGCAATGGAACCCGGTGTCAATTTCTTCCTGCCCCTCAAACTTAATTCCATCAAAGTAAAGATGAGAGAAGATCAGTTCGTGAGGCTGCATTGAAATTCTTGCATTAAGTTATAGTTTAGACACTTTTCTTCCTCAGGATCAACTCCTCACCTGCTGCGGCTTTATCTCCATCATCTCCTCGCCTCTCTCCCACATGCGCTGCACAAGGAATGACTCTACCAAAATATGCTCGTTGCCCAGATCAAGGCTGGAGGGATGAGAGACAACACGGACTAGTTTGTGCTCTGTGAACCCAAATATAATAATGCAGCATTATCAGTAAACCTATCGTGTGTGTGTTATGCAATAAAGTGGCGATTATTATTTATACTTCTTTATTTGGATTTTTTACTTACAGTACCAGTAGTAAAAGGTAAAAATTTGGTTCCCTGTTAGACAAATGTGTCTCTTCTTGTATTCAGTTTCCCTTGGGTCTAAATCACATTAGTATAAATGGCTTTTAGTGAAGAAAGGTTCGCTCTCAATGGCTCGACCGAGCTCTGCTGACAGAGTCGGGGTCGGAACATGAAATTAAAGAAATCACGAGGGTCAGAAGAAAAAATAAATGCATGATGAATGAATAGAAATCAATCAGTCAGTAAAATTGTATAGCCCATATTCACAAATCACAAATTGTCTCATAGCCCAACGAGGTGTGACATCCTCTGTTCTTAACCCTCAACAAGTGGAAGCATATCTTTGTATGGCAGGTCGTCTGTGTCTCTCTCCGTTTCCAATAATGACCCAGGACATCAAACAGCATTTGACCAAAGATTTTTAGAAAACACCCGATACTCGTGGAATGTGCTTTCTCTTGGCATTCGGGGTCGGTGTGAGCAATAAATCAGCGCGAGGAGGCCGGTGCGCGGAGGGAACGAGGGTTAACTGCCTTACCCGCTACATAAAAGGCGAGAGTTTGAAGGCCCGAGCTGCTTCGTGAGCAGAACCCATTTGGCATCTATTTATCAAGCATCCAGCGAGCAGCTTTTGAGTCATTTGAGTGGGTGTAAAATGGACCAAAAGGAGAAATTCCACCCACCCTCACATCCAGCGCTGCCGAGCCGCCTGTGATGATTAGTGCATTCCATTTTCTGATGGATCGCTGCAGTGCACTTTCATGTTTCAGGTATTTCCCCTCGGTGTGTGTCATTTACATCAACCTGAGTAACTGATGTCGTAACGTCTCTCGTACGTGATACCTGGGGATAATTAAAGCAACAGTCAGAGGTTTGTGACGGTAACGAGTGAAACTGGCATTCCTCAGGGACTTAATGACTTATACTCCTTTCTGAAGCCCTTCTGAAAACCGCCTCTGATGTGAACCTGTGAAATCCCTCATCCTTTCATGTTTCCTGTGGGGTATGTAGGTGGTGTTAGCAGCCGGCTTCACACAAAAAAAAAGCGCTGGCACGGATTTTTCTTATGCTTCAATGTTGGCAACGGCTTTGGCTTTAGCTATAGGTCTGACCCGTTCTTGTAAACGCGATACCTCAGGAGTTTCTTCAACTGTGGCGAAGATGAACTGAGAAGCTTTTGGTGAAAAGGAGTCAAATGTCAGGATCAGTGCGAATTCGCAAAACACGTTGGGCCGTAGCTCGAATTTGAGAAGAATCCCTTATGTATTAAAATTTCACATCTCAAAGGTCAACTTCCCTTTGACGTCAACCTTTTAACTCGTGAACAGAAGGCGAGATTGTAACCGTGTTTCCTTCACCTTGACTGGTTAGAATGATCGTTTAGAAATAGGCCTCAGTGATGCCCATATGGAACCAGTCATTATGATTTTTCAGAAACAACAGTTTCGCTCGTTATTGAACTTTGTGTTGCTCAGACCTGAACTGTACATAAGTTCATGTTAAGAATAAAGAAACTGCGTGAAGAAAGACCTCAATTCAGCACAGCGAGGGTATAATTAGAAAACCCCACAGCTAATATAATGGCTTCCTCCAGAGCTGGACTCAGATTTTCTTCCTCTGTTCCCTCAAAGGTCAGCATCATTATGAAAGTTTTTAATTAGTCAAAAGCAGGAATTCGTGCCAAAGCTGACTCATTAAAGTTCGTCTACAAATCAACAACAGCGCATTCAGTCGGCCTCACCCAACAAGTGTGATTGAAATGAATTAACATCAGACTTCCAAAGTGTCACTTCAATAATCGCTGACTTGACTGAACTGGCAACCAGCTGCAGAACTAAAGTTCCAAAGTGCTGAGCTCTTATGCGGATGAAATCTTTTTCATAAGCTGTTGTTGCAGAACCCGGAAACCTTCGAATCGGGAGGTTGATTTAGCTTTTTTTAAAGAAATGATCTCTCTGTCTCCAAAGTAGTCGTCTGAACTTTGAAGAGTTGATTACAAGCTGTGGTGGATTTCATGCAAATGGTAAAACGAAAGGAAAACTGTCACTACACAAGTATCTATAATCTAACAATCTATCGCCCTGCAGCTGATCGTAGACTCATTGAGACACAAGAAACTAAGATGTTATGTTATCAGCACAAAAAGCAATGATGCAGGTTATTTTGAAAAGCCGAGCTGGTTGTTTCTTTAGGTTTTTATATTTAACACATAAGCCGTTTTCAGACACATTCGCCTTTTTACGATGCACGCTCACGTTGGATTCTACAGACTTTCAGCTGACTTCACACTCAGGAGCCAGGTGGAGGAAGTCTGCAGATAATCTGGAGGCTCTGACATTTGCCTTCGCACACGCACGTCCTCCAGAGAGAGAGTCTCCTGAGTTCAGTTCGTATCTGATCAGCTACACATGAAACTGCTGATGTCACTGACGTGAGATCTTGAGATAAATACACTTCTCAAACTATCACACTGTCGGGATGAACTGACAAAATGTCTTGTCATCTGTTAGTGTCTCATCTACTCTCAGACCTTTTATCTCATTCATAACAACTCTTCTCTCTCGGTTTTCTATAGTAGCTTTAATGACAGATTGAAAGTAAATTACAGTCTGTGCCGATCTCTGTGAGGGTACGAAACACTGAAGGATTTTTTAAAAAAGTTAAACCGCTCCACCTCCACCTTTGACATTATGTAAAATGTGATTATATATGTTTTTCTTTTTCTTTCTGTGACATTACCTTGGCTCTCATAGAAAGTTAACACACCTCAACACTTAGAGGTGCCAGTGTGTACGTTACAGGTTATTTAATGCTCCCAGCAACAGAATCTGAAGGCTCCCACTACTTAATTGACAGATATAAAATATGTATTTATATGACTGATGAGGACGTATAATCAAGCATCTGTCTCACGCTCTCTTGATGTCTGTGTGATTTTTTTATGAGATGATCAAGAATGAACCGCGGTCCTCTGAAGACTCGCTAATTGGAAAAGTGTGGGTGGATCGTTAGAATAAAAATACCTATTTGCTAATTATTGCCCTTCGGGGAAGCAGCCGCGTCCTGTCGCTCTGTTTAAAGAGGGAACAGAGCGTATGTCTCGCTGCACGCGCTGCATGTTGATGCCTTGAAACAGTGGTGAGGCGTGAATGGAGACAGAGATCCGATGGCATATCAATGTGCAGTTTTTAGTGTTTGTGCTGCAGAGATATTTTGGGATTTGTCGTTTCTTATATTTCAAACAGCCTCCACCCACTTCTCTTCACGCTGTATTACTTTAATACACGTTGAATTGTACAGAGGCCAGAATGAGCTGTTAGCACTTTACAGGGACTATAGCTGTGATCAATATTTTTGAGCCTGGTATTTCTCATCTCATTACATTACTCCCACCCACACATAAAAGGCAGCTTACTTGTATATTATTTATTGTTACTCGGCGTCCATTACGCAAATACATTTGTCTGATCTGGGAACACAAATGGGTTGTGAACGAATCCACAGGTTTGCCAGTGTGTGGAAAACACGTTCAGACGGTGCCTTCAGGGTCAGTCCGTGGTGCCTCTGTGGGAACTGGTATTTTTTTGCGATACCACTTTGAAAACATATTCAGAATGGAATTCATTTCCTGTTCAAATGAGCTGACTTGGATAAAAATAATGTGTGTTGTACTGTTTGCTCGGTTTAGAATGTCTCCTGTGTTTGTGTTCCCCCCCTTACACACACACACACACACACACACACACACACACACACACACACACACACACACACACACACACTACTTTGGAAAGTCCATCGCTTCATTTCAAAATCTCATGGAATGCAAAAAGGGGCTGTGGCTGCTTATTCACACACCACACTTTAACACTAAGTTTTCATTTTAGTTTATGAGAATTTGGCTCCTTAGCTTAACTATCAGATGCATTCAGTATCTATATCGTTATCTTTAAGCCACTGCAGGCGGAAAGAGTAGCTTAAAGGAAACGTTTATTCCATTTATTTTTAAAGAGACTTTTAGCTTTAGAGGTATTTTCGGGGACTAAGACCAAAGAACCACACAACAAAGAAAGTCTGCTTTCTAAAAAACAAACACCTTCCCTCCATCTTCAATTGATTTTTTTTTCCATTTAAGTTTCTTCTCATCCAGTCTTTTTGAAATGGAAACCTTGTAAAAGGTGTGGGGGGGTGCATATGGCAAGTCATGTTCATGTCTGGAGGGAGGAACCCGGTTCGAGAGCTCCGAAAATTCATCCTCCTCTTGTTTCATATGCACACAGGCATAATTGGTGTAGGTGGTTGCCATAGAAACCACTATAACGCAGCTTAAAGCCCGACAGCGGTCACAGTCAGAATAAATGGCTTTGGGAATTGGGGCGCGCTCCACATAAGCAGAGAACTGGGGTAAATTTAGCAGGACCCCAGTTAAGAGGGAGCCGCTGGAAAGTGAAGTCATGAGCTTGTTTCCTCGCTGGATGGTGTTACTTAGCAGCTTGTGCATTGGTCTGCTAACGGGTCGACAGCCAGATTGTTCCCCATGAAGATGACATTAGACTTAAGCTCCAAGATGGAACATGCTCTTATCAGCAGGACAGATAGTCGACCTCCGTGCTCCCTGATGGACGGAGCGAGAATAACCGAGCCTCCAGCAGAAATGTTGCATTTGACAATTCCCCTCAGTAACTCGGGGGGGAAAAAAACAAAACCACATGCACACTGATAAGATGGTGACAGCATCGAATCTTCTTGGGGGTTCTCAGAGTCTCCAGAATGACGAGGTGTCCTCTGGGGATTAAGAATGTAGCATCAAGTTTGACAAGCATGGTTTATTCTTTTATTGATAGTATTTTAGTTTCAAGTTAATATTTTCATCATGGAGCCTGGTTGTCAGTCTGCTTTGTCCATACTTGATGATTTACAGAGTGGCCCAACTGGGAGATAATTACTGGGTGGCATGGTGGTACAGTGCTTAGCATTGTTGGCTCATAGCCCCAGGATTCGAACATCCTTTCTGTGTGGATGTTCTCCAAATGTCGTGCAAACACATGCAGATTGAGTTAAGCTGACTGTGATTAGTTGTTTGTCTCTTTACGTTGCCGATCTGTCCTTTTTGTCCACCCCCCCCACCAACCCTTAAAGGGATAAGCAGTATAGATAATGTACACTTTTTTTACAAGACACATGGTGTCTGTTATTAAGCTGCAGTTCCTCTCCCAAGTTTCTCCCGACTCGCTCTCAGACAGCTCTTTACTCGGCCTTTGTAGCCGTAGTTGTGGGTCGTCCCGTCTGTCGTAGCCGTTAACCCACATTAAAAGAATCCATTAGTCTGACTCTCACTGTAAAATCTCTTTTTCTCGTGGCTTGAAAGGCTCCTCTTGCTCTGGTAACAATAAGATCCCCCGAAAAGAAAGATGCCTTACGCTGCACCCTCCCTGTAAAGGCCGGTGTTGAAAATAAGCCACTTCATATACATGACCCACTGGATTCTTCAGCACCCGGCACAAATGTGTAATATTGGTTTCTTGGGATATTGTTGTTGTGAGTCTACGAAAACGGAACAAAGGCAGAGAGGGGGCGACATAACATGTGGGTGAAATGCTGTCTGGCTGAACCGAGCTCCAGGTTGTGCTTATGCAGACCTTCCCTCTCAAAGTCTTGGCTGCTTTTACCGTGTGCATCTGGACCCATGGGAGCTCTCCTTTGTTTCTGCGGCCAGGGGAAGACAATGGATACTCTGGGAGAGGCGCACTGGCAAAGGTCTCTATTTACCATGACAAAGCTGAGGGCCACGCAATGGTCACCAGCGTCACAGGCAAAAGCAGCCCGCCAACGTATAAATCCTCCGTATAAATACAAAACACATACACAGAGCGTGTGTACAAACATGTGCATAAACATACACACAACACCCCCCCCCCCCCCACGTACACACACACCCAGTTCTGAAACACACCACCCACAGCTGGCCACAGATATGCAGCACACAGGATGAGACATTGGAAGCATTTGCAGAGTTTGCAAACAAGGTTTCTTTTGTTTGTCTGTTTTTTCTTTATGTGAATCTTTTTTTAAAAGTCTTTTGCAAGCGGTGCAAAAAAAAAAAAAAAAGAATCGAAGTAATCAGAGCCTTTTTTCCGCTCGCTGCAGAAATCTTTTTAAAGCACTGGGGAGGCTCCCGAGTCACATCTTACTCTGTTGGTTTGTAACATCTTACTTTTCAAGTTACTCACCCTCACAGGACGGTTTCAAAGTTCATTTGTCATTTTTAAACCTTGAATCAGCAGCACATCATGTTTTTTTATTTACATTTCTATTGACTTGTGTTTGCCCCTCATTCCCATGGATTCTGACTCTTTTCCCAGTCGGACTTACATTCCGAGATTTAAATACTTAAACTAAAGTAGAAGTACAACTAATGCTAATAATGATAATTTTTACAATTGAGTCCCTCTTAGGATTTGATTGGATTGGGTTGAACCATTCCCCATTGTTATCCAATCAAAGTGAACCCTGAGACCTCCGACACACTTGTTTCACATCCCCAGGAGCTTTTAAAGAGTTTCTAATTGAATCAATTACCTTCAGAGTGAAAGACGTTGCACTTGGGATAAAGTTAATGAAAGTTTTTGGGCTTTGGTTAAATTTTAATAAAGTAAACACATCCTGTTTCAAGTTTCAAGCCAATTTTGACTTCCTGAATTATTAATGAAGATGATGATCGTTCTCTTACCTGTGACACTCCAGCGAGTGTTTACATCTCCACATTAAAATGTTTGCATTGTGCTTGGATTCCTGTTGATGAAAGACAAATATAAAAGGCTTTTTAAAGAACTCTTTGAACGGTGCTAAGCTCTAAGCTCTCGTTCTGCTGCTCACAGTAAACGGAGCTTTGCCCTTTCATGATGTTTGGAGTATTATCTTGGAAGTTACAAGCGAGTGACAGTTCCTGGGTTCTTCTAATGCCACCTATTCTGAAGGGCGTTAAAACCAGGCTTACACGACGTGGTGACAAACGTAGAATGCGCGTGTGCCGCGTCTTCATCTGTTCGTTAGCGGGAGTCATCGTCACGACTTCACAGGACAGCATGGGAGCAGTGGTGTCTCACGCTCGGTGCAGTAGATGGTGATTTCCCGGCCAGCTGGAGTGGAAGCCAAACTGTTTACCCCTTTAGAAATGATCGAAAGCAGAAAAACAACATTAACAAACCCAGGAAGAAGGAAGAGTTCCAGGCCACGGAAGTGCTCCGGCTTAATGATGAAGCAGTAATTTTACATCCATCTACATTTTTTCATCTATTTTGCAGTAAACATAAAAAACATATTTTTATCTTTTTCGCCGCCATGTGCTTGATTTAAACATCTCTGCCTTGTTGCTGAGAATGCTGAGAAAAAATACAGTTTCGTGAGCTTTCCCCTCAAGACACGCTGCATACTAACCGTTACATTTATCAGAACCCTCCCATGAGGACGAGCAGCCAGATAATGTGTTGCTCGCTGCTTTGTTGATAACGCTGGTCAGGGGGGAGGAAGCCGGGTGCCGGCACTCCGGGCTGCAAACAGCCGACCGAGGAGATGAGGCGGCCATCGGCAGAACCAGTTGGCTTCAGGGGTCAAAGGAGGGCACCTCTATTTAAAATGTTGTCTCGGGGCTCCGCGCTCTGCATTCTAAGATGTCGGTTGCAGACTGTGCCCGTGCATGTAGGTAGGTAGGTAGGTAGGTATGGATACAGCAGAATTAGGATTCAGCGCGCTCACGTTTTAGGAAGGAAAAGCACCTTGCGTGGAGTTTCTGCAAGGACACGGAGTGGAAAATAAAACTGAAGCCTCCACGCCGAAACGATTTCATATCCTTATTTCTGTGTAAAAGACAATTAAAACTGTTGCCAGATGTATAATGTGATCTGCTTAATTGCCCAGACAAATGTCGATGGGACACTAGTCTGCAGCAGCACAGGACAACACAACACTCTCTGTAACAAAGTCCCCTCTTTTAACCGGGGAGCCGCCCACATCAGGAGACAGCTTGCAGTTAAAGTCTTTAAGACGCCTCGGCTCACATCCGACAGATGTAGATGGGACTGGGACTCTTTAGAGATTTTAAAAACTCTAAAAAATCATCCTCTGGTCGAGTTAATGATCAAGTCTTCTCCTGCTACGGTGTTTATTATCGTCCCTGTTTGACAAACGCATGCACTGATACGAGCAGCAGAGCCTGGTTTGGAATAACTCGTATGATGAGCAATCGCTGTATATATATAAATCAGAACCAGCGCATGTGCTTTTCTCACATGGGATCTGGAGTTGTCCTAGTTCTGGCTGCTCGTCCTCATTCTTCAAGGACGAGGTCTTTTTTTTTCTCACCAGCAGCAGTGGGCTGCCGTCGCAAATTCTTTAAATTCTCTTCTTCTTCTTCTCCTTCTTTCTTTGTCTATTACCATCCCTCACGCTTTCCCCTGCTCCTCTTTCATGCCACCATCTCTCTCTCTCTCTCTCTCTCTCTCCCTCCCTCCCTCCCTCCCTCCCTCCCTCCCTCCCTCTCCCTGCTGCCGTATATGTACATGTATTATTTAACAATTTGAGGAGTGAAAAAGCTATAATAGAGTGTTACAGCATCCGGCTGGACCACAGAGACATGTTATTTTTACCAATCTTCTTTGCCCCATTCAGATGGTTAAATAATAAATGTGTTAGCGGCACAATCCACTCTGTTGGATGCAGGCGGTTGCAAATGGGAGTCATCAGTATGCCAAGTGTGTCATTAGGACGACACCATCCACTGACAGATTGCGGATTTGGGATGAATTTCACCACGGGATCATGGCAGTGAAAATGAGATACGGTGGTATAGAGGGGTGCTGCAGGAATCTGATTTTGTTTGCTGTCTACACACCAACCCCCCCCCCCCCCCCACCCACCCAGCCTCGCTCCCTTGTTTTGTTTTGTCTGCAGCTCACATCGTTGAACTGGTATTTCCTCGACTTGTGTGTTTTTTATTGAATTCAAGGAAACAGGAGTTCAGGTGTCGCCGCTCACTCAGGGTTTTAGTTTTTCCCCCTTTTTTTTTTTTTGTTAAACAATCAGGTTTGTTCTGCAGCGTCACTGTAGAGGAACGACGCGCGCTCACCTCGTTTTACAGGCGTAATTTAATGTTCCTTTCACCTCACGCTGTTATCCACTCTTTATCCATGAGGCTTTCAGGGGAATGTGAAAGTTCTCCTCGATCCTCTGCTGCAAAACAACTGCAGTTTAAGGAAAAAAACATCATAGAAAGAAAGACCGACTTCCAAGAACCCTCTGAAGCCACCCTCCTCGTGAATATTCATGATTTCCTCGTGTTTACTGTATCACACCAACCAAATGACGGGTGCAGGAGCCTTACAGGACGTAACAGCAGAGCAGGGGGACAGGCCGTGCAGCTGATGGAGGTCACCGCCGTGTGTCTGGTGACGGATGACTCTGTCAGCATATTTAATATGACAAGGACCTGCTGCTTCTGTTGTGCTCCTTACACGGCTCACCTCACTTCAATGATCGCCATCCCTCCTGACGTCGTGCCGCCGAGCCATCGATGCTCGTCGTCGACACGTTTGCTGCGGAAGTCGGAGCTGCTGTTCGACAGCGTCCCCCCCAGCAACAGGTGCCCCTGCTGTGGCCTTTGACTGCAGAATGGAGCCATTAATACTAAACACAGTCATTTTGTCTGGGGTTGGGAATAACTGCTCACATGACTCGTTTCACTGATGCCGTTCCAGAGAATCGTCTCCGTGTCAGACGGAGCGAGTGCAGTTGTTACATGGCCCCGACTCAAACGCTGCAACTGTCGCCATTTGGATCACCATCCCAATCAAATTCTATTTTTTTTTATTTAAAATATTCATGCATTACCACAAAATCCCAATCGCCCATGAAATAATACGAGTTAATAACAAAACTGAAGCTTCTGGAATAACCAAAGACAAATGTGAGACAAAAAGTGACGAACCTGTCTGTGGATCGATGTTTAGTGACGTTCCATCAGAAGCAGACCTCAATAAAGTCACAAAGCATTGAACTGCAGCAGGTTCATCACTTTTTTGGGTCCCCTGGAAACAGTTCCAGTGATGTTTTCGCTATTTGCACGTGTTGTCGTCAATTTGATAAAGTTGTTTTCTTAATTAGCAGTGTGTTGATCTCTCTCAGCCACCGTACTAATCACATGAATCATTTTTTTTTTTTTATCCCTACATAACACCTCTCGATACTGAGGAGATTTGAACAAAGTGCTTCTATCATCTGAATGTAAAGGGCAAAACTAGAATAATAAAAAAGCAGCCGCAACATTTTCCCTTCTTCCATAAGAACCAGGCCACAAGAAACGCTGCATTTACAGCAGAGGCGTCGGGAGCGATCATCTGTTTAATCGATGGTTCTCTGGCCTTTTGTTGACGATGACGTGTGTCAGATCAGGTGTCCTTTTGAGGAAGATTCATCCCAGAAAGAATTGGACGGCGAAATCCAATTAAAATGGAATGTGTCAGGAGGAAAAATCTCTGTAGATTGAATATGGGGATGGGGGGGGGGATGATTCAGACTTTTACTCCCTCTGCCTCCATATCTCAGACTCGCAAGATAACTTTCAGATCACACGTCCCCCCCCCCATCCCCCCACCCCCCACCCCAATGCGTTCATGAGCCAAGTCTAATGCCCAGCAGTGATCCGCTGAAGTCTAAACAGCAGATTCCACAGCCAACTGTCGGAGTTATGTGTTCCCAGAGTTAATAATCATGTTTAAACCAAGCTAATTTATTGGGTGGCCTGGGAGGGTGGAATGATTCAGTGGGGGGGGGGGGGGGTGGCGGAGGAGAAAATATGCAGCCAATGCACTTTCAGCGCGGTTATAAATTAGTTTGCATATATTTCATGGTTAAAAACAAAACACATAGTACTTATTCTCTTATGTCTTCAGTGCAATCAGAATTTATTTTACGGCAGATGCATTCTGGGAGGACATCTCTGCGGCCGCACTGATTACACAAAAGTTAAATACGGGCTGCGCGGCTAATGAAGCGGACGTGGCGCTCACGCTCTCGATGCAGCTCCATTCAGTGTGGTCGTCAGTGGCGTAACAAGCTTAAGTTCATCATTGGACTGGATTCAGCTCATTCAAAAACCCTCTGAACCGCTTCAGCCAGGGACACGTTTCCTCTAAGTGGTGATTCCACGTATTGTGTTTCCCCATTATGTTCATTATGGACACTGTACTGAGGCGGGATAATGGTGATGTTTTATAGTGACACATTCCCACACAGTGACACATTTGTTTAGAAAACCCTCACCTCATTTTAAAACGTTAAAAAGAACAATTTAAATTAGCTCTACTAATTCTGCACCTGGGAGGCTGGTTCATTTTCAGCTGCAATTATCTCTACACCCATAAATCACACGTAAGGAAGTTACACATTTATAATTGGCCTGGGTTTGCATTTTTGTGTGAACACCGTTAATTTGTTACAGAGGAATGAAGTGTGACTTCATACTATGGGATGTTTGTTACAGTTTGGAGAAGCTCCGTGTGTTTATTCTTTTGGAAAACGCTATTTCTGAATTATTCATGGGATTCTGTTGTCCCCTCGTTTCCTACATCACAACTTCATGTTTATTCTGAAGATGAACCTTTATAGGGTTCTGACTGAATGAGTGAAGACCATGAAATGTAGATCTGGAAAAAAAGACACAAACATATACTGTTTTATATCATATATTCTAAAATGGTATATTCTGCAGTTTGCTGTCTGGACAGATACATGTTGCTGAAATCATCTTTTCAACTTCCCGTTTGGATTTTGTTGATGTTGTTGTTTATTTTTCATGATTATTGTCTGAATATGAAAACAATGAAAATATGATTGATTGTCTTTGCTGATTAGATGCTGTAAATCGATTAACTTTAAATGACAAACCCGTTTTATTTAGTAAATCTGGATAAACATACATATCTTTATATGTATTTCTCTTTATGAATTCATCACAAATCAAATGACTAAATCCAAGTTCAGCAAAGTGCAAAAGTGTCTGTCTGTTGGTTCAGAGATAATTTCTCTCACAGTTGAAAATCACATGTGCACAGTGAGTCTCCTGAAAACACATTTACACCCCAAGGTTTTCAATGACACAAGCAGCACTTATACAAGAGGAGCAATTTCCTTTTGGTAACACTACTGTTTTTCTTTTCAAAAAACAGCATTTGATCCTATGCAGAAAAATAGCAGAGACATATATTGCCACCCCCCCCTCCCTTATTTTTTAATACTTTATCTGGAGCCTTATCATTTTATTATTACTCTCTCAGCAGGCGAGGAGAATAACAAGGAGAGATCAAATGAAAATGAGTCACTGTAGCCATGAAGAAATGAGACGGTAATAGAGGAAGAGTTCCCTGATTAAACTCCATCAATGTGCATCAACTTCATAAAATGCAGAAGCATGAAGCAGGAAAATAGAGCCGGATCCCCGCGGAGTGTGTGAGCTGCTGCTGCTGCTGCTGCTGCTGCTGCTGCTGCTGCTGCTGCTGCTGCTGCTGCTGCTGCTGCTGCTGCTGCTGCTGCTGCTGCTGCTGCTGCTGCTGCTGCTGCTGCTGCTGCTGCTGGTGGTGAGCAGGCGACAAGTGGATAATGGGATGGAGGCTTGTGCGGTGCTTTGTCTCCAAGATACTAAAGAGCAGCATTTATCAGACAGCAACAATGATTGTGGGGAAAACCCCTAAAGCAGCTGAGGAGCATTAAGAAAAGCACAGAGGTAATGACCGAACTAATCAAAATGTTGCTGCAATAATTCAGATGAAAGAATAGCGCCCAAAAGCTTTAGCTGCTAACACTTCTGTTTGTTCTAATGCTAGCATCACACTTCAGCTACGAAAACAAAGAAATGACAACAAGATCGACAACTTACGTGAAACAGCATGCACTTTAAAATGGGAATATCTATTCATTAAGTTAACGCAATTCAACATTTAAGCATTTGCTTGAATTAGCTACATCTGCATTGATTTCACAATAAAACCCAAAAATTGTATATAAAATATCACAGTTAAAGCGAGATTGATTCTCTGCAGTGATGAATGTAACGTTACACACAGACGGGTGAATGCAACCCACTGCCGACGGTCATTAGCCTTCATTTGAAATTAAAAATTAAAGTATGGCTCACAGCTTGGAAACCTTGAGTTGCATTGAATAGAAGCTGCCAAAGGAAATCACATTGAGAGTTAAAGCCGTTCAAAAGAAATTCCAGCGCTGGTTTGACTTCCTGATTCCACACGGAGCATCGTGAACAATAACCTCTCGGAGGTAAAGACTCTGTAGTAGCACGATATGTGTTTGCGAGAAGAAATTCCTGTGAACCGCTGCTATCTGGTTTCTTTTATGTTCCCTTTTCCAGAAGGTCAGGAGGGTGCATCCCGCCTCGAGGGCCGTGGTAGGGTCCTGGTACAACAGCGTTTCAAAGTTCATGTGTGCATCCGGGTGGCGCAGTCATTAGACAGAGTGTAAACCTCTCGGAGCAGGACCCAGGTCCGTGACTGCTGCTGTGTGGCAGACAAAGCTTTGACCTTCCTGTGGAGGCAGCCGAGCATAAAGAAGAAATGTCTCCTGCAGATCCCTGTCGCACGCAAAATACAGTGTAGAGTGCTCATTATCAGTGCTCACCTAATCCGCTGCACGGCGAGGAGTCAGACGGAACATGAATTCAGTGGTGGCAAGAACCGTCTGAGCTTTGATCTGTGACTGTGGCTCACAAACACTTTGATGGATCAGCAAAGATTTAGCAAAAATCATTAAACTAGGCAGGAAAGTAATCACTGATATGACAGTTTTTATAAATGATTATATATATATATATAACTTCATTAGTTTACGTTTAAAGCTTCAGTGATTTTCTGAAATCTGAAAGTAGTTGATTAGAACTTTGTCAGCTCTTTCCATCTAACATTCAAAGTCCAAGAAAGACAGCTGCACATATTCAGTAACTAAACAATAATTTGGAGGAGTTGCACAATTACAAAACTATTATCTCCATATAGTCTTTGAAGGTGCATCTTGTGTTATCTTATAGGTGCAACACAACGTTTCATAGGTGTTGCATCAGGGGAACAAGATCCTGTCATCATCTACACTCCTCATCCTTTTGAGGGTCATTGGGGGGGGTTGGCCCTGATCCCAACTGATACACAGCGAGAGGGGGGTGCACCTGGGGCAGGTCACCAGTCAACCTGACCCCAATGTGCACGTCTTTTGGACTGTGGGAGGAAGCTACTTGGAGAAAAATCAAACCTTCTAGCTGTGAGTTTAGATTTTGTTATTGTTCCTCATATCTCCTTTGCAGCTTGTAGCAGAATCTGTATTCCGGAGCAGACGCTGCACTCTCTCTCACACGGGGTGGTCTGTTTGATGTTTGCTGTTGTCTTTGATTGAGATTACAAATGTGCTGTGGGAGCTCAGCCCGGAGTTGCGAGCTGGATTAAGGCCTCTCTATCGTAGTTTAAGGAATATATCCAAGCTGCAGCTGTGCGTGAGTGATAGACAGTGTCTCTGTCGAGAGGAGTCGTCTGGCGGGCGGCGGGGATCGGTATCCTCGCTCTCTGCGGCGTGACAGACAGTAAAGGGTTCGGGGGAGGTTAGGAGAGTGCTCTGTAACCGACTCGCAGATACACCCTGGTGATGTGTGTAACTGCTTTCAGATGAATGTCCCTTTGTTTTGGGTAGAGCTGTCAGCTAAAGCTTTCATCACAGCAAGCGGCGCATGGTCAAATGGAAAAAAGCTCAAGAGGAATGAATTAACAAGCCACTTTCAATTATGCAAAAGAGTTTCATTCTATCTCTTAACAGCCAGTGTGGAATGCCCATCACTCACACGTCCAGAACCACGTCCCAGCGGTACTGGTTTCTGTTTCTTAATATCGAGTGTGGCTCCTTATTGTATCATCCACTGGTGCATGAGAGTTTCCATGGTTTGGTTTTTAAGTCTTATGTGCGGATGATACTGAGTGTCTCTGGTCCTGTGAGGAATAAGCACAGAACGAGCCGGCGGCTGTAAAGCGATTGCAAGATTCAATTGGATTTAAGGTTAGCCTCTGTTCATGGATTCTGCCATATCCAATCCTCAGTGCATGCTCACTATGATTCAGTGAGCTTTGTAAGCTGGGGCGCCCGTGCCATGGACACATGCCACATGTTATCCCCCCTCCACCTCCGCAGGTTCAACTACTCCGTGCACATGATTGTAATGCAGCACGTTTGCTTTAGAACTTCAGTATCTGTATATCACTCAGTTTACCTGTTTTAAATGAAAACGTGTCTTAATGTTTTTCTCACACCAGGAGTAGTGTTGTTGTCTCACCTGCTGTCAACAACATCACTTCGTATTGCAAAGAAAATCATTGCTACCTGCTGACATCCTCCTCATAAACACATTTTAATTAACAATGAAATTCTTACTGAGGAATGAACTGGAGCCAATTTACTCAAAGATTTTACTCTAGAAGTTTTGAAACTGTTTATAAAGCTGCCGGTGTGAATAGTTTTGATGTGAAATCTTCGATAGTGAAAATTGTTTATTTTCATGTTGTGTGTTCATGCACCCCGTGGTTTTTAAAGACCTTTAGTCCACGGGTGGTTTCGACTGAGACATGATTCCTCCTGAGGTGGTTAAATAGGTTTGTGGTGTTTGTTGTGTGGATCCATATGGGGCATAATTTACTAAATTTGGTTTTATGATCAGTGCCACACGTGTCGTACCCAAACAATACCCATGGGACAGAAGTCGTAGCCTCACTTTTTCGGGAAACTAGCCCGTTTTGCAACATGTAAACTTTCCTCTGTGTTTGTTTCTCTTGCCTTCTTGCTTCTTTCGTACCGAAATGATGGGAAACATTTCTCACATCTTAAATTCACCACTCCACTCAAATGGGTTGCAGAGCATCATATCTCCCATATCTGGAGTCGGGGGGGCCCCTCCGAGGTGCCTTGAGGGGAAGCTATGACTGACTCCATCTCAGCAAGTTTATAACCACTTGCTGCCAAAATTGTCTCTTGGGTCATTTAGCCACTGTCAACAATTCAGATGAGGCTGCTGGCCCATGAAGGATAACACCACAGCAGCTCCTCAGACACCCGGCGTGCAAGTAAAGCTTTTAGTCTAACGCTACGTGAAAGCCACCGAGGTCAGACTTTCAAACGCAATCTGTTTTGGATCATCATTCATCTCCCGTGCTCATATCAAGGATACCAAGGTTATCATATGGAATGTTAAGCTATTAAAGCCCAACAGTTTTTAAATTAACAAAGGATTAAATGACTTAAATGAAGTGTAGCTCATAGTAACAAGCCCGGAGAGACACTTCAGCCTGCAGATCCTGTGAGGTGGAGAGAAACCTCAGTGCAAATTTACAAATCTGCTCCAACGGCGGCTCACGGCTCTTATTTTGCCCTTGAGTGTTAATCTCATGTTAATCGGGGCCCCGGTCATGAATATTTTTCTTAAAAATAAAATAAAAAATCATTAAGTAAAACTACATGATTCAAATGAATTAAAAAAATAGTGCAGATATTACAGCTTTAGTGGTAAAAATGAAATGCCGGCAACCCAAAGCTTATGAGCTGCATCACAAGCCCAGCCAGTGATATTTCCAGCTATTTTGTCCGAACATTATTTATTGCCGGTATTCATTCATCTTGTATTCAAGGCAAACCATAACCTTTAAGGAGCACAGCCTTGGAGCCTTAAGCAACAAAATGTGTTTACAGAATTAGCTGCAGCCTGGGGGGAGTGGGGGGGGGGGGGCATCTTCTCCCAAGCACCATTATCATTTGGGAATTTACTCAAAGAACCTTCATTGGTGCAAAGAGCAGAGGTACGAAAAGTGAAGCATGATTCCGTAAAAAGCTGAATAGGATTTATTCAGAAAGGTTCAAATCTCTGTTTTTCCTCCATCGTGTGTAGAAATATTCTTGAGGAAAGTCGAGGGTAAAAGCAACAAAGTCGTTAATGCAGTTTAGGTGATCTGAGCACGCCTGCCGCTGTGCATGGGAGATTCATTTCTCAGCTATTGGTATGCCAGGCAGTGTTCTGGAGCTCTGCAGTCATTATCAGTCTGCTGAGATGCAGGGCCACCTCAGGGTCAAACAAAGAAAGAGGTTGGTGGAAGCGGTTGGGCCCTTTTGGCCTCATTAGTTAATTAGACTGCAGATGGGCAATTTCACTCACACTGGCCTTTGAGCGTGCAGAGAAGAATACATGAAAAATATAGGATTTACGCTCCAACCAAAATAAAACTTCAATGGGAAATGCCACTGCCTCGCTTTTTTCTAATTGTGTGTCTAGTGGATTTTACTTACAAACTTGATTTGGCTTCTCAGATGTCAAACTCAGACTCTGCTTCTTCCAGCAGAGGATGGACGTCTTTTTATTTAGCGTCTGGAGCAAAAAGAAAAAAACTAATCTTATAGTTTCCGACCTAAAACATGTTACATTTTCTTTTTTTCCAAAGTGCAGCTTGGCCTCAGTTGTATCCCAGTTAATTATAATGTAGCAGGGGATTTAACCTTGTGACAGAAAGACCCTGCTGGAGGTTAATTGGTTGGAGCTGCAGCATATTCAGGTCAGACCTGGTTGAAATTATGTGAAGTAATTTCCCTGATCTTCTTCAGCTGAGAAGTGCAATGTGTGGGTATGGTGAAAAAGAAATGTAAAACCTTGAAAAGCCATCTCTGCATATCACTGCTAGAATTTTTTCCAATCTGGTAATGGCCACCAGTCTAGTATATCATGCAGGTTGCAACAAAATAAAATGAACTTGCTATTACTGCTTTGGCACGGCTGTAACTGCACATTATTTTGATGCTAATGCCAGTCGTTGGTCAGTCTGTTTGGCTGCCAGTCCAACGTTTTGGTCACAAGCGAGATCCCGGAGGCCAGATTCGAATGGAAATGTCGAATACAAGACTCCCAGAGATTCACAATTTGGCAACCCTGTATTTTCCTCTGCCACTTCCATTTGATGTGGTTATTAATGGTCCTGAATGACTAAGTGAATTTCTGCACTTTTTTCTATTCTTAAGAAACTTTATTTGAAGCATTACAAAGTCAGATTTTTTCCTTTTAAATTCACTGGGAACATTCATACTCCCCAAAGGATGAACTCTTCCCACCCGGGATAAAAGCTTTGATCGTGAACCAGCATCGCACCAAGATTTCAACTTACAAAATGTCTCTGAACATGTCAGAGCACCGTGGACTTTGTTAAATATTATCTTGAAGATTCACCGTTACGTCTTAAAATACACCCTGACCCTCTCTTTTATGTCACTCTGAGGTCAGATGCTTTACATCTTTAGCCGGTGGCAGGCGAGACTTCCTGCTGTGGAGCACGATGGATACTGCAGCTGAACTTTAGATCTTTTCTTTGTGTTTTATGAACTTTTGGTATTTTACTCTTTACCCCTGTGAGCTTCTGTTTGTAATATGTTTACAGCCAGATGTCTTGGTCTGGCTGTTTTTTTCCCTCCTGCCCTTTTGTGCAGCGTTCGCTCCAGGTTTGGTAATTAAGTGCTGTCAGAACGACAAGACTCAAATTAATCAGAGGAAAGAGGGACGTTTCGCTGTTTCGCCTCCGTCCAATATCCAGATATTAATAATGACAGACGAGGGGCCCGCAGCCATTGGAAATCTATGAGGGAGTTGTTTGTTTGAAGGACGTGAGGTGGGACAGAACATTTCTAGATCAATAGAGGAAGTTGAGTGTGATGCTGCAGGAAGTGTCACTCATCTCCTCTGTGAAGTTAGTGGAAGAAAAAAAACCTTTTAAACTGTTGATTTCTGCTTCCAGATCCACTTCTCTCCACTTGTTATGTGGTTGCATGACAAATGAAGTGGTGGCAGGTTTGCTGGTGGTGGTGGCGGCGGCAGCGGCGGGGGAGTAATGGCAAAAACCATAATCCCAACAAAGCCGCGGTGGTGAATGACTGAAAGATGTGAAGAGAAGGGGCTTAGTGGCTGACACGTCTATGTCAATGTGATAAGGGCCTGACACATGGAAACCACTGCTTAGTGCTTTGTACAGTGTCTCAGTACAGCAGGTTAATGATAAGTGGGGGGGGGGACCCTTTGAAATGTGCCTCTGAAAAGCCACTTTATCAGTTTGGAAGCATAATGATCAAAGTAAGTTCTCTTCGGAGGCTGAATTTAACTGCTGTTACATACAGTATATTCACAGTTCACCTGCAAAGTCATTTCCATTTAAAGTGCGACGGGCCCAAAGAAATAGTCCTGGTAATCAGTCGGTACTTACTCCAGCATCTAGCATCCAACTTAATGCTATATACAAATATGTGACAAATAAAATGAATCTACACGACTAATTTAGGTTCTTCCAAGTAAATATAGAAAGTCCTTTTCAGTTCCTTCAATGCTATGCTATCTCTACTTCTAGCAAAACAAAGTTAATATTGAATAACATAGAATTTAATTGATTGGTCCCATTATCATGATGCTCAATCCAGCATTTCAAGTCAGTAGTGAATATCCGTCAGGGATCAGTACATCACTGTATGAAACTGATGAGCTTTGACTTGCAACTAAGGGTGACAACCTGCTGGAAGCACTTTGTGGCTGACAGGATGCAAATTGAGGCTAGTGACTGGAGCATGGAGTTGACAGGCTGGTGATCCTGCTGGCCTTCATAGGCTCAGATGAGATAATAGGCTCGGTAGTGGTGACCACTGACTGGAGATCAGGAGTGGGTTTCATTTCGGCTGCTAACAGGGCAGCTGAGTCTCCGCAGGACTTGGGGAGCCATGACGACAATGGCTTCAGGAGGCTAGCAGGCCGGAGGATCGTCAGCTGAAATGCAGGCTAGGGGCTAACAGGCTAAGGCTGGGCAACTGGTGACTTAATGAAAGCTAGCAGGATGATGACAAGTACGCTGGAGGCGAGCTGGCTGGGAGCTAGTATACCACAAGCTAGCCAGCTAGGAAGTTGGCAAAATGGACGAATTGGATCTTGAGGTAACTAGCACTGCAGTAAAAAAAAGCTACACGAATCTTTCCCACCAAAGCTTTGACAACAAAAGCCAAGGCTGCATATTTTTAGTTCAGTGCTCGAGGCTTATTGGCAGAAGATTTCTAAGGCTGTGAATGCAGCTTCGTTAAGTCACCTCATTAAGTTCTTCCACCTGAAACTTGAGGTCCAATGGGTCAATTGTTTGTTTGTTGGGTAATGCCACAGTTTGAATTGTTCATTAGTCAACTGCAGACACTAAAAAAGCCAGTTTGATGCAGGGAAGTTGCTTTTAATCTGAACTGACAGGCTCACATGTGGATGGGGGGGGGGGAGGTAAACAGGAAGGCGGGATGACTGGCACGCTGTCAGCCACAGACAACAGGATGCAACATGCAGGAAGCTGTTCCACAAGGAAACACCGGGAATGGAGGCAGGTGCCACATTCTCGTGGAAACACACCGGGACAGAAACAGAAACCGACAAACGTAAGAAGAGCCGGTGACAAAGGCTGGAACGTGTACTGACTGGGGTAATGAGTGGCAGAGGAAGTCCAGCTGATTGAAAACACAGGTCAAAGTCTGGAGGCATCTGGTGGGTAGAAGGAGAATGGCAGGTCTGGCACCGCTGGAGGCTGAAGGGGACCGAGTCAGTGGCTCGTGACAGTGTGAGGGGTTTCTTTGCACTCACTGCCAAGTCGGGGAAACGCTTTAGTGAGATGTCGCAGGGTGAATTGGGAGCCAATACCAAGACGGCATGATAGTAGTGATGAGTGGGTGTTTATGCAGAGCTGTGAAGGTGCCATAGAGGTTTTTTGAAAATGCCTGTCAGGACTCCTATTGAAGTTTGTGGAGAAGTTTCTCTCTGAGGTTAGAGGGAAAGCTTGTGTGTGGGTTCATGAAGCACACTGAGACTTCCCACCCCGTGTGATATCAGACAATACAGTGGGACTTGACGTGACTTGACTAACAAAGCTTTGACTTGGTAGAAGAAGACTTTGCGGGGGGGGGGGGTGCACACTGAGGATTACTGATTGACACTGTATTTGTGAATTCCAACTTGAGGATTCTTTTTTAAGGCAACATCACTGTAAATATTTAAATGCTCTGAACATCAGAGGGTTGCTGGTTTACAGAAAGGAAGGTACTGTAAACTGTTACGACTCTATATATATTTTGCGACTTGATTCAGGCAAATGGATTCGTCCCATCTAAGTTTCAACCTGAGGTTCAACGACCCTCTCATTTCAGGGCATGTGAGGTGAATACTTGCATTAGAAAGTCCAAAGACTCGATCTTCCACAGGCCTCAGAGATGGTTTTCTCTGCTTAAATTCGCCGAGAGAAAATCTAATTCTAAGTGCATCTTTTAGTTGTAGTTCAATATGGCTCTGTTTAATATGGTAAACCACACAACAACAATTGGAGTCTCTGCCTATTTTCACATTTTTATATCCGACCTCTCTCTTACTTTCACTTACAAAGCAACGGCAAAAAAAAAGAAAGAAAAATGCTCTGTGATATTCATAAAAATGAAAAAGGACCATTTTAAGATGAAAATTGTCTCCTAATGTCTGGGGAATGCATTGCAGCATTACTTCCTCCTCATTCCCTGTGGGGAATTAAGGATGAACGTGTCTAACCAATTTTCTAAGAGATTGAAAATGGGTTTCCTGTTGGAAAGAGGGAATGACATGAAATGACTGCTGTGCACTTTGCATCTTGCTCTTGTTCTCAGTGCTCACATCTTGATTCATGAGCACCTGACAATAAAACCCACAGATACAAAAAGAAAAGTGAACCTCGGGTGCAGAAATCCGCGTCTCCTCCTTCTGTACATCCTGTGAGAATTCCTGTGAGAAGTGTCTGTGCTGGTTACGCATGCATCCCAGTGTGGCGACACACAGCGCCGACTGCCCCTGCATCGTGTGTGCTTGCTCCGTCATGACTTGCATGTTAAGCACCAACAGCTGACTGTTGTAGCCTCCTTGTAATGGAGCCTGTCACCACCGGCTGCCAGGCTTCAATTAGCCATGCAAACCCTCTGATCCAAGATGGGAAAGAAGCTGCGGCAAACTTCAGGTTTGTTCGCCTCAGCAGAACCAAATACTTCCTGTGTGTTTACTTCACAAACCGGCACAGTTTGTGGCCTGTATACATATTTGGACTCTTGCATAATTTGGAATTAAAGAACTCTGTGATTAAGATGCTTAAAAGACCGTTCACAGTAGCAGGCTGTAAAATCCATAATCCGCTCACCAGAGAATGGTCAGTGCTCGTATCTTCACTCGGTGGTTTTGGTCATTGTTGCTAAAAGCTCGCAGGCATATTTGCTTCAAAGTATAGAGGGATTATAAGTAAATTAAAACACCATTGCTGTGATTGCTTCTGAGCTTACCATGAGTGGCTTTAAATATGCGCCTTCATCCAAGTTCCTTCCTAACTTTGTCACGTTAAGAATTTGAATAATCAGTCTGCATGAGAAGCCCTGATTGTATTTGTGTGTATGTATGGGTGTATATATGCGTAAAGGGGTTGTGTATTGATGTTTGTAATTTCCTTGAGATGCTACAAACCTTTATTTCTGATCCTATTGCCCCAAATGCTTATGAAAATTGAGCTAGAAAATTTAAAAGGCAACGAAAAATGGATTTTTTTTGTCCAAGTGTGGTGATTACATTTTTATAAAGAAGTATCAGAGGGGTTCCGATGTTCTGTCTCTGTGTTGCTTTGAATCTGGAGGCAGTGTAATTACTCCCTAGGGGACTGTGACTAAAACAGCTTGACCTCAACAAGCCAGCTCTGCTTAAGTGTAGTTATAAAAAAGAAAAACACAATTAGTATGGCATATTTTTATGTTTGTGTTTATTCTGCAAATGACTTAATAAATGTAGTTTTATGGAAACTTTGTTTGAAATAAGATATTCATGAGCGGACCTGTGGGGATAAAAGGTAACTGTGGGATACCGTCCGTGTGAAATAACACAAGGTGTCTGGAGTTGCTATGGTTGCTAATTGCCTTTGTGGATGTCTCGTGGAACAACCTGACAGTTTCTCTCCTTCCAGAAGGAGTAAGAAAAAGAACAGGATGCACTCAGGTCTGATGGCGGAAAACTGTCATCTCTGATTACACAGTCGTGCTGCCCTGAAAAGCCGAAAATACACAGGACACGGCACTGGAAGTCTACAGGGACACACTGGAGTTTTATTCATGCAAATATTTGTCGGAGGCTGCGTTCTGCTGTGCATACAGAAACATGTTTCTCTGGGGGGAGCAAAAAAAAACACAATGGGTAAACCAGATAACCCAAATTCCCCCGGGGCTTCCTGCAGTTTGACCCGTTGTGTCCGAGTTAGCCAGTTTATCCTGTTCAATTTAGCCTAGTCCTGGTTCAGGGAGCATCTCTACCTCAGTGAGTCCACCTCACAGACGGGTTTCAATCTCTGACATTGGTGCAGCCTTCACTTTCAGCCACTGCTTGAATCAGGGAGAGCTTGGTGGATTTTTACTTCTTGTCCATGTGCCAGATGTTTATTTTTTTACTTCCTCTGTTTCTACACCCACACTGACAATATTTTAATAAAAGATATTCCAGCAAGGGCCCATTTATGCCTCTAATGTTGCTGCTTTGACCACAAAAATGTTTTGACTTCACTGTGTAACGCGAGTACATTAAATTACGTAAAAGCCAAGAGTAAAGTGTATTAAAGTGTATTAAGTGTATTAAAGCCAGACACAGACAGTCTAGACTTCAACAGCCACAATCCAGATATGATGAACAAGATAAAAACCCAGTTCTGTGTTATTTCATGGAATAAGAATTGAGATGTTTGTCGATTTTAATAAGGTCGTTTTGGTTGGAAGATGGACGGATGGTTTAGACTTTCTTTACTCATAAATATATTTGTAGAAATTCCATCATCTCCAGTTTTCATTCGACCTCAAGCTAAAGTCAAACGTCATGTGTCTGCAGCTCGGCTCTGTATTAACAACAGGCTCCTCGATAGTTGGGAGGCAGGGACCCAGAATTCGAGCTGGCACAAACGTTATTACGTTTTGTATAGTTCCGTATTGTGCCAAATATGATATAAATGAAATTATGCAGCCAAGCATATGATGACAATGGATGTAATTGTGAACAATATCCAGCGGGGTTCATTCCACGACGTGTAGATTTACAGTGATTCACCCAAAAGCCTTCACCTCTGTGAAAATTGGCTGATTTAAACGAAAAGGAGGAAATGCTGTTTGTTTAAGTGGCGGCTGATGTGACTATAGGTGTCTAAGAGGTGGAATGAGGCGTGAAGACGGACTCCTGAGAGCGGACGGAGAGGTCTATAAGACTGTAGAGGAGACGGGAAGTGAGGGAGAGGCAGCTTAGTGGAGAGATATTGTATTGGTGTCATGACTGAGCACATCGGGGCACAGATAGCTTCATCCTTTATCTAAGCTCTCTCTTCACTATGCCAAACACTTCGTTCTATCTGTCCTGTTAATCTACACCTCCCCCCCCCCCCCTAAAATCTCTGCACTCCCTCATTTCCCTCTTTAGTCACATAATCTCGGTCAGGTCTCCTTGAATTCCAGGATCATGCCGGTGTTTCTGCACGTTTCATGAATTGTCTATAATTTACATTTTCTAAGACATCAATGTCAAGAGCTTCCTTTAAGTCCTAGCACATTTGTGGGGGTGGGGGGGGTGGGAGGGGGTTATTAAACGACGTGAAGAGCCCGAACGAATCCCCCTTATTTTCCATCCAGTCCACATTTGACAGCAGCATACAACTCTGTGCAGGATCTTCGTCACTCCGCCTTTTACCCTGGGCGTCACCTTTTACGTATTCGAAGGCAGCTTCAAATCCAGAGTGAGGTCTGTGGGGGTTCGAGCTTCAAACACCGCTGGGAGCAGACTTCCCTCTTTGTGTGTCTTAGTGGGGGTGGCGCTCAGATCACCGTGGACGTGACGTTGCCTTGTATTTCAGGGGCCACGGAGATTGACACTGCTTCCCTTTGAAAGCAGTGCCCCCCTCACAGCTGACCCCCCCCCCCTCCTTTTCATAAAGAATAACTCATCGTTTCCTGAATATTTTAAGAAAACAGCCCAAATGTCCTTTTTTGTGTGTGTGTTCTGCTCCACTTTGAGTCCCGCGTGGACTCCTTTCATTTCAATGGTTTTACCTGTATGTTAATGACGACACCAAGTTTGCTTTGTTGTATTATTACACCGAGTGCAAGCACCATATTAACAATTCCCATTTGGCAGTGGGGGAAATTATGCTTTAATGGTTCGGATTTTAATGAGACTTGCACTCAGTGTAATTTGTCTTTTATTATTATCTCTTTTGCAAATTAGTGTTAACGTTTTTTTCCAAGGAGCACCTGGTTTCTGTGCATTTGGGTTTGGTGGGAAAATCAAAGCAAAGACGCCTCTGTTGTGTTTCCTACCAGCTCGGTCCTCACATCGGTGAGAAGACAGGTTGCCTGAATTCCTTTCTGTTGTCTTTAGCGCTGCAGATATGATCAGTTGAGTTTTGGCCAGTTGTCTTCGTCGGCAGGGCCTGGGTTTGCAGCTTCGTATATATCTGCGATCTGGTAGATGAGGGACGGAGGAAATGGATATGGTGTTTTTTTTTGCATCTACCTCCAGCCAGTAGGAGCACACACAATGTGGGCAGTGGTTTTTCCTTAAACTCTCGAGGCTACATGCGAGTCCGGAAACAAAGGCCAGGTCATTCATGTGGCAGAGGCAGAGTTTTTCTGCAAATCAATATTTGTATGACTCCTTGATGGAGCCATAGGGGGGGATATGATTCCCTTCTCCACCAGTCGAATCCATATTTAAGACTGTGACTGACAAGGAAACTTGCAACAGGAGCTGCTGTCAGTTGTTGTAAGATGCTTATCACACGTCGCAACATACCTATTAATACCAAGTCCAAGAGAGGAAGGTTTCCTTACACAAGTATTTCAGCAATCAAGATCCATTAGTTTAACTTCCCGCCATTGTTTGATGATCCACTGCTTTAGGGTCAGAGAGTGAAGCACTTCATTCTTCTCTAAACACAGAAACACATTGTGTACATTTTATTTGCAACCAGTGCGTAACGATGGTGGTTTTTCAGGAGGTAAAAGAAAAGTAAAATAGCAACGAAGGCTGCGAATGTCTCTCCTTATTCACAGATGTGTTTCTTCAGCTGTGAGATTGTCGCATTATGAAGCGGCAGCAGCTCATTGTGGTGATGTTAGTTAGCTGCCTGGCTCTTGAATGGCGAGTCCTTGCAAACCGTTCCCCTTGAATTTCCTGGTGTGAATTGAGCATGCGTCTGTGTGAAGTGGAAACACACTGACGGCTCGGTGGGATTTCTCCGTCTGTCTCCGTCCTCGTCTCCATCTCTGTCCCCCGACCACGATTCGGTTGGCGTTTTCTGCTTCCACGTCACTGAGGAGAGCAGTCTTCAATTAAACCTTTAAAGAAAAGTGTGGATCCTCTGATTGGGCTTTGACATTCTGACTCTTTTTCTAATGAATATGCAATATTTTCAATCCTGTTTTATTTTTATCCCTCTATGCAGTAAGGGAACAAACACCAGGTGTTGGTCCAGATGCTTTTTAAATATCGTCTGTTAGCGTCTACTTGTAGCTGCTGCTGAGACATTATGGAGTCTCAGGAAAAAGGGATATTCTCTGATTTATGGCATTTTGCCTTTTAAATCACCTGACAGGGGGAAGCAGGGACGGGGGGGGGGGGTCGAGTACAAGAGAGCCCTGGAAAGACTCAGTGAGATGGCTCTTATAAACACTGAGTGAAGAAATAAATCCTCAGAAAGTGATACTGCATAAATCGAAGAGTGGACTGAGGATCAGCTTACCCCCCAAAACTTATTAAAAAATGAAAACCATCCAAACCACTCGGTTATTTTATGATTATTGATGATTTGTCACATGGTTGCCATGACTGCGCTGTCATATTTCACAGTCATGAGGTGTTTGACTTCGTAAAAGTTAACTGTCGGGCTCTCAGGTACAAGATTCATCGACAGCTCACACTTAAAGAATTTTACCATCTCAGTTTTTCTTCAATAATGCAAATTTCAACCCAGCTCCTGCAGAGTGGGATGCATCTAACTCCACTGTGATTTAATACCTTCGCCTTATTTTAACACGAAACCCACAAAAAAACATATGAAGAATGTAAAAATGGGCAATACATCCGCCTCCTTTCAAGCTGGATAGTTCCACAAGGTGCTTGTAGGAAAATGTAGACTCATAACCCGTGTGCACGTGAAGATGTTTCACTCTAGTGAGCATAAATATTTCATCCCGGAGTTTCATTCATTGAGGGTATGCATGAGGAAGGCTTGCTCTTTTTGAGCAGAGCAAAGCAATTTGATTTGGAGCCTTGCCTTATTGTGCTTTGCCCCCTGTGTCACCATTTGTCTCGATGGGAAACCTGGAGACTAATGTATACATATTTCTTTCTGTCTTCCTTTCTCTTTCACAGCCGCCATCCGGGTGGAAATCACTCCGACGCAAGGAGAGATCAGCGTGGGAGAGTCCAAATTCTTCCTCTGCGAAGGTAAGAGCGCTTCTCTGTTAATGCAGCATCGGTGCAAATGTCACCTCCTGCGTACAGCGTATAATATTACCCTGTTAATTCAGTTACACAAGTCGGTTTAGTGGATATACACTTATTAAACATTAAAGGAATTCTAGATAAGACGAGATAGCGGTGAAACAGAACGAGTCTGGCCGTTTATTCTGAGATCAGATCAGGTAGTGGAGTCGAGCTGGAGAGAGGAGGGAGCGAGGGGCCGTCTGAGGAGATAACGAGAGAGAGGTCTTGCACTTTCACTGTGTTTCCAGTGATGAATGTAAGTAGATGTGCAGTTGTCAGCTTGTCTGAGATCCAGGGGGTAAGTCGGTACGTTAGGTGAGTCACCTCACCTGACATGATACAGTTCTCTGTACATGAATAATGGGGTCAGACATTAGAAAAGTCAGCCTGAAGAACCTGGAAATTAAAGGTTTGTTTTACTAGTTACAAACAGAGATGGATCCTCTCATGCAGATTAGTGGACCTGATATCTCCAGAACGCCTTGAGGGAATTTCTTCAAATTTGGCGTGCACATTCATTTGGACTCAATGCTGACCTGATTGGAATTAAAACAAAAATATATCTGAAAGTTATAACAGAATATGTATTTTGTTCTGTCGTTGTTAGTAGTAGTACTTTAGTAGTTTAATTGACCCTTTAAAAAAATGATCATTACACTCAAAGAGCATCAAATAGATTCCATCTCCAAGTCGGTTGCTCCGTGGCTTCATCTTTAAACTCTTGTGAAGTCGAACTCACAAAAGCAGAGCTCAATATCTTTGTGCAAGGGATGAAGCTTTGACATTTTTAATTTGACTTAGTGATATTTCTTACTTTTTAGCTCTATGAAAGAAACATGGCTACAGCTCGAACTCCAATTTTATTAGTTGAAAAGAATATCAGAAATACACAAGGGATTTCAGAGATTAAGAGACATTACAAATGAACTAGAAGTGCACTGGTCTTTATAAAAAATGAATGATATGCAAGAGTTGTTTGATTTTCCTCTCAATCATTCGTCCTGCTGAGCAAATAGATTTTAGTTTGCGTATATCTGGTGTGATCTTAAAAAGACGTCTCCTGTAGAGAGATCTTCACAAGAGCTCTTGCTGCATGGAGTGCAGATATTAGCTTTCAAGACTTGTGGAAGTTATAATGACTCGTCATGTTTCATCCTTCACTTTGAATTTGGTTTGTGTTTACTTACAGATTATCACGAGAGCATAGAGAGAAGTAACGTCTCTGAAATACATTGTTCTGATATCATGCGAAGGAAGCAGGAGGCCGAGCAAAGGAAAAAGCTAAATAAAAGAATTTCTCGTCACAACAAACTGTGTCTTGTGTTCTTCATTTATTTGGCGGCTGTTTAATTCTTCCTCGCCTCATGTGTCCTTTCCTCCTCAGTGGTGGGAGATGCTAAAGACATAGACTGGTATGCGCCCAGCGGGGAGAAGATCCTTCCCAACAGGCCAGACATCTTTGTGAGCCGCAGCGATGAATCCACGTCCACCCTCACCATATACCACGCCAACGTGGACAGCGCTGGCATCTACAAGTGCGTGGCAAAGAACGGGGAGAAGGAGGCGCAGGCCACCGTCCAAGTCAAGATCTTCCGTAAGTGTTAAAGAGTTTTGGGGCATTTTGGTCGAACGGTTTGTGTTCACGTGAGAATCGAATCAACGTTATTACAAAGTCTGCATGAACCAAACCAGACATCTTTAAAAGAAATATGCAGAAAGAGGAAAGTTCTTAGAGTTTAGAAGCAAATGAAACAGAATTTTTGATTGTGTTTGAAACGTTTGCAGTGGCTCACATCACTTAGCCTCTGTGGTCTGATTGATGTTTAACATTTGTAATTGCTAAACCATCAACTTTACAAACAAAAACATGTGTTTACTGAGTTTAAAAATATGAACTAGAGATTATTTTAAATGTATTTTGTGGATATAATAAAAATAATGTGAGGTATCCAGTTCTTCATTTAGCTGAGGTGGCTGTTGCTTGCCTGGGATCGACTCTCATCGTTTATTATTTAGAAGATAATGTGAGAAACGATAAAAGATAAAACACCTGTTCCCTCTGTTCTGCACAGGGTCATAGCACATTTACAAATATCAGAAATTATTCTTCTAAATGATTTAGTTTATCCAGACAATAATTGATTTCCACTTTAAATTAAAAAGAATTTATCTGCATCCAATGCAAAATGTATAAAAAACTATAAATATCCACGACAGACAAAACGTGTTAAAAACTCCAAACGGTTCGTTAGTCTGTCGCCTTCGGACCGAACACGTCTGACGACAAATTAACGTGTCTCTGCTGCTGGTGTCAGTGTGAACGACGAGTCTTTGAACTGTCTTTACCTCGTCTACCTTCCCACGCCATCTGTGATTACATAAAGACTCAACCATCCAAACATTTATTAGCAAAGCAGAAGCCCCAGCATATGGTGCCTCGTTATGGTGCTAATCAACTGTACGATTTCTTTTATTTTTTCTTCCTCCCATGCAATATGAATATGCCACACGAGAGTTTGCAGCTCAGATGTTGGGCCGAACACCGAGATACATGTGTAATTGTGTGTCTGTCTCGTTCCCCCACAGAGAAGATCACCTTCAAGAGCGCCCCGAGCCAGCAGGAGTTCAACGACGGCGACGACGCCGAGATAGTCTGCGATGTGGTCAGTTCACCGCCACCCACCATCATCTGGAAGCACAAGGGCGCCAAGATCCAACTCGCCAAAGACGGTGAGCCAACGCGCCGTCCCATCCTCAGCCCCCCCGAGCTGTCACCTTTCCTTCCTGCCAGTTCTGTCTGCCAAGGCATTCTCGCCAATCAATTAGCCGTGCTCTTCCTCTTCTCCTCCTGCCCCGTCCACTTTGAACAAACCCAATGCATTGTCAGCAAGGAGGGTGGTGAGACCTCATGGATGATGCATGAAAGAGGAAGTCAAGTTCTCCAAAGTAAGAAAGAGAGAGACTGAAACAATCCAAAAAGGAGAAAAGGGAAGAGAATCTTTGGACAGTCTTTGGTATAAGTTTGCCCCAACTTCAACTTGCCAAAAAAGAACAGATGCAATATAGGACCGACCAAGTTCTGCTGGTCAGCTGGAACTTGCTGGAGTGCTTTTTCACCTTTTCAGTGTAAAAGTTCTGCAAAGTTACTAAACCCAAAGTCTGCTCCAAAGGGAGGCTCCAGAAAACACTTCAGAAAACTTTCTGAGATGCACAATCCAAGTAAAGCGAGAACAGAGGGTGAATTTTCCTTCAATGCAATCAGTTGACCAATCACGATAGAGTGGGCGAGCTGGCCAATCGGAGCAGAATGGGCTCAATCAGGGGGTGGGGGGGGCCTTAAAGAGACAGGAGCTGAAACCAAGTGTTTCAGACAGAGGCTGAAACGAGGAGCTGCAGCAATGGAGTAAATTCCTCCTAAACTTTGTGAGTTTTTAAAATACTCGTAATCAGCTTTGATTACAGCGTTTCGTGGATTCCTGTGGTGAGTCACTGTCACAGGAACAAAGCACCGAATCAAAGAGCATCAGACTTCTCTGCATTAAAGTCCTTTTCTTCACTGTTTGTTGTTCTACACGATTCCAGCTTTGCCAGTAAACACGCTTTAGCGGGACGGAGCGTGACACAGAACTGAGGTATTTAACTCTGCTGTGACGCTTCCAAACATTGTGAGCGTGTGTCTAAACACGGCAGCAGCGAGCGGCGCTGCACGAGGGGAAGTGACAGGTTTACGTGGACAGTTTTTGTTTGCCGCTGTGAAACGGAGCCGCCTGCATCCGCCGTTTCCTCCCCGAAAGAAACAAATTACAAAACTCCTCAGCCTGCATCGTCTCTGCCAATCAGACGAGATGGAACCTAAACGCTGCAGTAAACGTGTTCATGTACAGTTTATGTAAATAGTTTCATCCGGCAGCCCCCAGTGTGTGTGTGTGTGTGTGTGTGTGCTCCAGAGCAGCTGTGCCTCCGAGTTTAGGCTAAAACTTCCTTCTTATATGTGGTGAAATGAAGCGGGAGACTGTGTTTTGTTTTACACTTGAACCGGGGCCTATTTTAACCTTTCGGTAACCCCTCCCTCGGTGACCGCTGGAGAGCTCGGAGTCACCACAGTGTTGTGCTAAGGCAGCTTTTATTCCTGGACCCTGGTCAAGGAATGTGTTTTTCGCCGGGGAAAGAAAACCCACTAAATGCAACCGACACTGCAAACTGCAAAGCGTCTTATGTAATTTCTGTTCTCAGCGCAGCAGTTGACCCTAACCACACGCTGCATGTTTCGGTGTCAAAACCACCCACCCCCAAAACTTTGTCATTGTTTTATGGGTCAATGTAGCATGCGCTTGAATGTAGAATTTAGTTTTCTACTTAAATACCACTCGAAGCCCTCAGAGGTTTGACTTGAAATACTTTAACACCACTTTTTACAGCAGCTGAATAATTTAGTTCACAGTTCTGTGCATGAAGGATTTTGCACTTTGCACGTGACAGGAAGCAGGAAAACAGACGAGAACATGGACGATGTTTTGAGAACTTCAAAATGTCGTTAAATCAAAGTATTTGCAAGTAGTAGTATCAGTAGAGACAGAACTCGTGATGCTTTAACACACTGTGAACAGCCCTTACATGTCAGACACAGTGGGGCTGTGGCTTATTTTATACATCTATCTTTTTTATTATTCTTTTTATAAATCTACAAACTGTAAATATGTAATTAGATGTAAAGACTACAGTGTTTCTTTCTGCTATTTAATGGGCTTGTGAAAGTGAAAATGAGCAAAAATTTTAATACCTAAAGGAAAAGTGCAAGTTCCCTGAAAATCAGGTCGTTTAGACGGAAACGTCTGTGCAATAAAGTGATGGGAATAAAATGTTCATTATCCCGAGCCCACGCCGGTCCCGGCACTCGGTATACAATTATGTGCATCAAGTGATTTTATGGCACACAGACTTTATTTTATTTGTATATATTTGTGTAACAAAAGGAGGCTTCTCTATTAGAAACATCCTTTATGCCCTCACTATGATGAGAATTAAACTGGCAGCATCGGACCACTGCAAAAGTGAGTCCTTCTCCCTCAAGGTGGATGAAAATGGCCTGTGAACGTTAGATTTAACACACGTGCAGCATAATTAGCCATTTTGCACATGTAAGGAACAGACAGCAGAAAACGACTTGGTTGCTTTTTCTGAAGGATTTTTGAAATGTGGTCAGAACCCTGGTATTTGAATAAATGCTAAAAACCTGCTTTTAGCTCGCTCTGTGCATTTACTGCCGGTTTAATTAGAGGTGCGACACGTTTGTCAGACTCCAACAAAACGTCTGTGTGGTGTGGGCAGTCAGGGCTCCTTGCCTTCTTTTAACCACCGGCCTCATTAGTGGGCATAATTGGGACTTTTTAATCCGCCTTCAATATCCTGTCTGAGCGCGTAGGACTCGAGTTCATTTCAACTCTGGGCCCAAAACAAAACAGGACGCAGGCGAGGAGACAATGAGCACTTAGTTTCATTACAACTTGTGTTGAAGGGGAGGGCTGGGGAAGAGAGGGGGGGGAGGAGATGAGGTGTGCAGGCGAGGAGCTGCGTGACGAAAACCACGCCCCCAGCAGGGCAGACGCACAAATGCTCGGAAAAGCACAAAACATGTAGAAAATGTTCACTATACCTTTTATTCTTAATCCAAACAGGCCCCATTGATAAGATTACTTCCAGTCTTTTGTTGCACCAGTATGATCTGACCGATCTTTGAAAACCAGACGTGTTTAACCACCGTTCTCTTCTCTGTGTTCTAGTTCGCTTCAAGATCATTACCAACGGCCACCTGCAGATCCGCGGCATCAAGAAGACGGATGAGGGCATGTACACCTGCGAGGCCCGGGTCATGGCCAGGGGAGAGATCGACTTCAGGATGATCAAGGTCGTCATTAATGGTGAGCTCCACATTTCTGTCACCTTCTGCTCAGGATGAACTGATAAATAATGGATTTGTAAATAATTAGCTCTGGTCATTACAGACAGCAGGTTATCAATCGCGGATAAAAGCAAATTATTTCAATACAAGTGTCCACCCACTGCAAAGCTCACCACGTGAAAGCTGATGATAGTGATAATGAATGTGCTCACAACTTGTTTCCACTGACCGAAAATCACTTTTTACTCACTTGCTGTCTGCGATAAATGTGAATCTAATTTCAATCTGTGTCCATTTCTCTGTCTCAGTGCTTCCCACCATCCGGGCCAGGCAGTCAGAGGTCAACGCCACAGCTGACATCGGGGGCTCGGCTCTGTTGGCTTGTGATGCCGACGGCTTCCCTGAACCCACCGTCACCTGGGCACAGTACGTCCTCCACTGCTCTCACTCACCTGCTTTCATATATCTACCCCTGGATCAGGGAGTGGAATCTAATCAACCATAAACGTTCACATTAGAACTACGGGAAGGATTCATCAGTGAAGTACAACAGATCAACAAGTACAACAAGGCAACATCTTTTTCTTAGAGTAAAATCTGCCGGATAAGATAAAGTTACATAACAATGATGTTGAGCAATGCAGCAAAAATGATTAATGCATCGTGTGTAGCATTACTGCGCTTTGCAGGTGCTGTGTGTTTGTGCACTGTCAGAGGAACTTTGTGTTTCTTTTTACCTGAACAGCCAAAGCTCGGGGTGGTGAGATAGCACTTTGTCATTTTCAGAAAATCATCCTGAAGTTGTTGTTTCTTTTTTATCCTGGAAAGAATTTAAAATCTACGAAGAAAAAGTCCTCGAAGTTACGAACATCACTTTATTTATTTTCTCGAATCTGCCTTTTGCAGTAAAGTGTTTTGCTTTTATCTGTGACACGTCCGTGAGGGTGAGGCTGTGCCCTTTAGTGGCAGGATGCAGTGTGAAGCCCCGTATCACATCTGAGTCACAGGCCCAGTGTATTAATCAGCTGGACAGTTTTAGGGAGCGTTGTCCAAGGACAAGGCACCGTATTCAGTGACCAAACACACGGGTGAGGAGTGGATCCATTATTTAACTGGTTTATGCGATGCAATGCGGACGGAATCTGAAGTTTTTGCACAGAGAATAATTGCAGTCATGTAAAAATGAGAAACTAGTGATTTGAAAAAAAGCAAATGAAAAATTACACTCAGGCATATTGATTTTTAACCAGTTAAGAGCTCGTTGTCTGCGTGTCCCATTATTTCAAGGTAGCACCTTCAAATACCTTGATAATATGTGAAGGTAGCACCTTGAAATAAAGGGGCTCGCACAGGTTGATAAAGGCTGTTATGTGCTGAAAGACTTCTTTTTAAAACTCGCACACAATGGCTGGCTGGTTTTTATTGTATTCATTAAAAACGTATGCAAATCAGGTTGTTCTCGACAAGCGCTCCTCTGAAAGAACAACTCAACACCGACTAGAAGTGCAAATTGCATGTTTCAGGTTTAGTTCTAATCCACCACGGCTGGCGGCGTCTGTGTCTGTTTATAAATTGGCTCCTCTGATCAAGTCTGAGATAAAACAACGTAAAGTCTCTGTGGTGCTGCCGCCTGCGTCCCGCAGCCGCTCTGACCAGGCTGTTTGTGGAAAGTGATTGTGCTCCCGTTAGAAGGATTGCACATGCACGACATAAATTACAGGGACTTGGTGCCTGGTCGTGTTTTGAAAGTGCGGCATGAATGTGAATTTTGCACGGTCTTGTCTGCAAATTGTTGCGTGGGAGAAATGATGAGCTTTACACGCATTTGCATTTGCACGACTGTAACAAGGGGAGAAACTGTTAGGCAGGTTCACACTTTTCCAAATGCTAATATTAAACTCTAACCGTTTTCATGCGGTTGGTATGGAGCTGGAACATGTGAAGTGAAGCTGCACCTTGATGCTGTAGCTTCTGGGGAATTGAATCTTGGCCTCCTGTCTAAATGACTCGGTTAAAAAAGGAAGCAACGTAAAATCTGGTGTTTTTGATAGAAATTAGTTATTTATTTCAAAAAGATTAAATCCATTCGTTCTAATGGATAAATGATGGTATGAGCTAGTGAATATTGTTTTATTGAAAAACTAAATACAACCATAACCATGTTAACAAGTTGTTATTGGTTCTTGGTTCTTTGGACAGAGTTTGGCAGAGCACAGACACAAGCCCCCTGTAAAATAAACCGCAGCCAAGTCGGTTTCTGGCCTTTGCACAAGTTACTGAACATTAATTAGCTGAAGGTGATATAGTCTGGCATAAAAACCAAGAGTCAGCAAAGGCTGGAAATGAGGAGCATGCTGTATTTTCTAAATTGTCATTTGGCTAAAAAAGAGAAAAGGGGGGAATGAGGAGAGATATATGTTTTGATTATGGCACCGAAGGTTAAAAATCGTTTTATGTATTCGACCGACCTGGAACTAAATTCAAAAATGGAGCCAGCTTTTAGCCCCAACACTGAATACGACCCTCCAAAAATATCTATGTTCTTTCTTTCTAGGTAATAAGTTCTGAGTTTACACAACTCTGATAATTGATTCTCCATTAGCTGGTGAAGAATCTCTCAAGTATTCAGAGTGAACAGGAGAAAAGCTTCTCCTCATGCAGCAGTTTCATGACACATCGTTCACCCCCGTCGTGCAGCAGCTCCTCTGCAGATGAATCTTTAAATGTGTCTGCTGCTCTTTTTTTAAACGTGAGAGAATAAGACTGTATTGAACCCTGGGATCCTGCAGCTCCTCCATTAAGCAACACCTGTGTGTGATGTGGCTGTTGGGACGGAGCGAGAGGCAGAAGATCTCACCGTGGCCTGAAGAGAGTTGTGATTGTTGGGAGGACAGATGGGTGAAGCAGTGAAAAGGGGTAAAGCTCTATTTGTTCTGGTTTCCCATGTGCTGCTGACAAGGCTGTCAATCACTGTCTCCCTGCAAAATGCCTCTGAAAGGCTGCTGCTCATGCACACACCCAAAAGTATCCAAAAAGTTCTGGTGCTCAGGAGCGAAAGTGGGGAAAACTTGCATTATCATCATCATTAAACTGGTGTGTGGCCTTTTTTAAAATACACGTGTAAGGGCCAGAGGAGAGCTGAGGCAAACAGAATCTGTGGAAATGTTTGAGACGTTCCCAACTTTTTCCGGTTTTCCTCGCTCTCCTCCTGAAATAAAACTAGATTGTTGTCGGTGAGAAATGTGTGATGGAGCCCTCGAGTTCTCCAACGCGTCTGATCACATCACGTCTTATTCCCTCTCCCCTCTGCTACAGTAACAACGTCGTCCTTGAAACAGGCGATAAGTACGGCCTGAACGAGGACGGCTCAGAACTGGAAATAAAGGATGTCACGAAAGTGGATGAAGGAGAATACACTTGCATCGCCAGGAACAAGGCGGGGGAGAAGGCGGAGGAAGTCAGCCTCAACGTGTTTGGTAAGAGAATATATTTCCATCATCACGCCATCGTCTCCGTGGCCTTTACTCCCTCTACTTACTGACATTTGCAGGACACACTCGTCTGCTGCAGCTTCTCCAGTGGCTGCTCGCAGGGTAACACAGCCCCAACGTACAGTTTAAAGAAAAGCATGTCCTACTGGAAACTAATTAAGCCGGCCCTTAGGACACTCAGAGATATCACACTAGACTTCCTCTCGATTTGTTATAGCCCGTGTCAGTGAGGAATTAAACCCTCTAAACACTCTAATGAATTTAATAGTGTGAAATAGGTGTTGAAACCTGACACTAATCTCACGTTTTGGTAAAAACAATGGATGAAATGGTTGTGTCATGTGAAAGGTGAAGGTGTTCGGAGTGATGAAAACCACAGAGAGTTATCAGACAACTTTTGCAGCCGATCAGCAGAGATATTGCAGAGATATTGCTTAAGAAAAAAAATAATGAAATATGAAACAGACTTTTAGCTAATTAGTTTGGATGCTAACTTCATGTAGCACTACAAAGATAGTCTGTCCGATATCCACTACAGAAACATACCAGATGGAAAGAGTTACACATCACATTGGAGATCACTGAGTTCACCGTAGGAAAGAATACGTTCCGGTTGAAGTTGTGGAAACTAAGTGAAAGAGACTTTCCTCAGGAGTTGGTGGAGACCAAAAACCAGCCAAAAATAAAAGAGGACAAATAATGAATACATTTATTAAGTGGCCAGAGAAGTTATAATACTGAAGTTATAATACGCCCCTTTATAAAAATGTGTGCATTCACCTGTCTCCATTGCCACCAGGAGGCAAAAAGCAAAACAAAGCCAGAGCAGGTTGTTGTAGAACGACAATAATTTACCTCCAGAGGACAACGCTGAAATCCAATATGAGCTGCAACAAGCAAAAACCTCCGTGTGGACATTTTCACTGAGGACTGATAAGTATAAATATGTCTATAAAACCTGTTTCAGTAACGCTGTGGTGTCTTTTCCTTTTTTCCTAGTGCAACCGAAGATCACCTACTTGAACAACCACACTGCCTCCGAGTTTGACGAGCAGGTCACGCTGACCTGCGAGGCCTCGGGCGACCCCACGCCCACCATCTCCTGGAGCTTTCAGAACAGGGTGTTTACCGAAGGAGAGCAGGTACAGACTCCTCTTCTTTTAACTGAGATAATGACTAAGTCAAAGGATAATTATTTAGCAAACCAGATGAAAATGAATGTCCTTATGTGGAAGCTATTGGAGTCTTGGCCGGGACTGAATTCCTCTTAACGTCATTAAATAACAGCAGAATCTCTTCAATAAGGAATCTGAGGCAGCACAGGCCCTTTGGATAGAAATGTCCAAGTGCCCTTTAACACCAGCCCACTGCAGAAAGGAATAAATGTTTGAATCCATGTAATACATTTATGCAAGACATTTCAAATATCTCCTCGTGCACTGTGCCGCTGTCTTTGATGATGATGAAAGTCTCCTCTACTGTATATTAGAAGAAAAACACAAAGCATTTTTTTTTTTATATAATTCTAAAGTTTCTAAAGCATGAATAAATTCAGACAGCTCCTTTCTAGGAATAGTGGATTGAATTGAATTGAATTAAATTGAAAGCAGAGTAAACAGAGAAACAGACGCTGGCAACCAACTGTGCTCGAGTCCAACCAAGATGGGTTCTTTGGGGCTGATGCTGATACCGATATTAATAAGTAAAATATTTCAGATAGCGATATATCAGCAGATAAACATATCACAACGATTTATTAAACCCTTGTAAGAAAGAAATGTAATTAAGGCTTGATATTCTACATTTTAACCAAATTACAAATACAATCATGATGTCAACATAAATTATTCTGTATAATAATCATATCAGCGCAGTTCAGAGAAAACATACGTCGTTTTGTCCAGTTTACGAATCGTCAAGCTTCAAAATGATGGTTCATCGACACGTTGAGCCGAAGCTGTCATTGACAAACCTTCGGCAAAATTGTCGTTTTACTCCAGAAAACCAGGATGTGACTTCAATCCATCACGGAAGCTAGTGCCTCTTCTCATGTTGACATTGATGCGTTTGAACCAGATCAGTCACACGTCCCCTCACTTGTGTTTCTCATTTAATCTTGAATTCATTGCAGTCGACCTTGTTTCCCAAGCCCCGTCCATCGCACATCATTAAAAGCCAATCACTCGGCCAATAAACTGCTGACGCTGCTGTTTTCGTTCCCGACCTCGACCTTAATTGCGTTGCCACCTGAACGTCGTGCTCTTTGTACAGTCACATTCCGATTCCTCCATCTCTCTCTAAACTTTCAACATCCTTCTCTAATGTCCCTGGAACTGCATGACTGATCATATACTCCTCCATCCTGAGTGTAAGAGGAGAGAGAGAGAGAGAGAGAGAGAGAGAGAGAGAGAGAGAGAGAGCTAATTAAACCAATATCCAGCCGCCGCAACGCCAGGATATTCTCCAGCATTATTAGGAGTGTATGCAACAGTTCACTCTGCATGTAAAAGGGACTGTTGCTGCTACAATCGCTGCGATAATGGCTCAGAATTCATTGAAGGTTAAGTGAGAGTGGGTCAAAAAAGAGAAAAGGATTTCATTCAAACTAGTTTAATTATTTCTGTGTAACAATCTGGAGACCGTAAGTCAATCTCTGTTTCAAAACCCGACTCTTATGACCTCAGTTGTGATTCTCTGGCAAAACTGTTGTAATGAGGGGACACCAGGATTAAATACAAGTATAAAGTCTTTTTCATAGATAGATACGATAGGTATGATAGATATAAAAGATTCCATTGATACGATAGATAGATGTGAATGATACAATAGTTGCAATATGATACAATATGATACGATAGATAACTTAGATACAATATAATATGATGCAATGATACATTGTAACATGATAGATACAGCACAATACAATAGGTACCATAGATACAATTAGATTTGAAGCAATTTGATACAATACTCTACCATAGATACAATACCATGTAATGAATGAATATCATTTAGCTGATGCTTTTGTCTGAAATGACTTACAGTTTCAATTAGGTCATTTTTTGGGGTTCAGCATCTTGCCCAAGGACACTCCGGCATTGGACTGGGATTCGAGCCACTGACCTTCCAGTTGGATGATTACTTTTCTACCCCCTCAGCCACAGCCTCCATAAATGATATGAGCATGAGAGATATGATATGATACGATGGATTCGATTCGATAAGGAACGATACAGTGCGATACAATAACATTTGACAGATGGATATGATAGGATGGATGAATTGACAGATGGATAGAAAGATAGACCTCATCACAAAATAGGATTCTACCTGAGATAGATTTTTATTTGAACAGCAAATTGCTACATGAAGCCACATAAGGTTTTTCAGGTCTTTGTCCTGCTCTTCAGTATCTTGTCGTGTTTCTCTTGGTGTCCCTCAGCAGAGCAGCAGATAACATTGGATTAGATCGAAAGGCTCCTGATGCGAGAGCCGTGAATATCATCCTTGTGCATTCCTCTCCCTGTCACACTGGTCCCAGCGTGTCGGCAGTCGCCAGCCTGAAGAGAGAATATGATCCCGAGCCTATTGTCGTGCTCTTATCAGCTCATTAAAATGGAATAATTTTGAAAAATCCGTCTTAATGGTCCATTGTGACACGTGATGCGAGCAGGAGATGGATTAGTCACTTCAGAGTGGTAATTTTCTGCTGTGAATGCAGTAAACAGCATTAAGATAATTACCTTGCTGCCGGTAGCAGGTCTGCGGATGGAGGAGAGACACTTCTGCCTCCGCTCGCAGCTAAAATAGCTGCTGCAAGAGATGATGTATTATTATACATCTTCATTACTTCTGATAACAAGGGAAGTTACTGTAGGTGCAAACTATATTTCCCCTTGCAGATTTTCCTTCTCGTTGAGTTACGGACTGATTCACAGCCCTTTGGAGAATTCGCAACTAGGCCACGAGGGCACAATATGACTTGGCAAAAAAAGCTAAATTATAATAATATGACTTCATACCTTTTTAAGGCTATGTTATCTGTAATACCCTTGAATATGCCTGAGCGGTTTAAATCACTCCCTGAAATACCCAATATTCAAATTTCTTTAATAAAAGTAGGTCATTATCGTATGTGAGGTAAACCAGCTCTTTATCACTTTTAAGTATTGAACGGTGCATGAAATCTCCGTAAGGTCTCCACCTGCTGCCGAGAGCTTCATGTGGTTGAGACAGAAAAACAAAACACACATCTAATGTTTGACTTCTTGTTTAATTTTCCTGCTCAGCCACATCCTCGTCCTCTCTTGTGTGCGCTGCCTCGTAATGAAATTGTCTGTGTGGTTCATCCACCACGGTTGTTATGCACCGTGACAAATGATGTACGCGTGGAACAGTAGGTGCACTATTCCTGGAGTGAATGCGCTGAGAGCACCTGTCCTGTCTGGTCCCAGAGGACAGGGACGGGGCGCAGTGTCCTACTTCACTTTGCAGCTCTGTCCGGCTCTATTGAGAGAACACAGTGCAATGAATTATACCTTAAAGCTGCCCTGCAACACACGTTTAACATCAGATCGTAAAACTGTTCAATCTTGATGTAACAGCGTTAAATTGATTTTAAGATTTCTAGAATCAACCCCAAACTTATTGTTGATGGTGGATATGATATTTATTGTGTGGATTTGATGGTAGTGGTACGTCACCCAGACACATCGACTCCTTCAATGCTAACTTCACATCGAGGAGCACAGCAGAAATAAGTTTAGTTTGCGTTGTCCTTGACTTGTGCTTCTCTTCATTGTGTCGTAGGGTTTATCACAAGGATTAAAGAGAGCTCCTGTAGTTTAGTTTTTGAATAATATGTTTTAGTTTTTGCACAAAACGAATCATACTGCAGCCACACAGACAGTCAGGAACTACAACTGGTTATTAGGATGCATTTGTTGTGACTATATCATATATTCTTATGTTGGTTCAAGAGATGATTTCATTAAAAGTTGTGTGATGAGGGGTGAATACAAAAAAGTGAAATAAAACACAGCATCCAAGTTTCCTTTGCTTTGGCCAAAAGAGCCACAAGCATGTTTTTGTGTTTTGTCAAAATTAAACCGGACCGACTCACTTTTTCAAACTTTGGAACCTTGTGGCAACGAATTAACATTTTAAGAAAATATATCCTGTGTCAAAAATAACAAATATATTCTATGGTTAACAGCCATCTTATGCACCTTTTCATCTTCGGGTTATTTATGTCGATATTTCCCATGAATTGAATTCCTTGAAAAGTTCCACCTGATTCTGTGGAAGTTCGGAGCAGCAGTGGCTGTTTGTCATTTACCAGCCGTGGTAATGTGATTCCACAAGATCTTTCAAAGCTTTGGCACATTCACACGATCCCTCAAACTACTTTTCTCAATAAAGAAATCTCAGACTGAACTTCAAATCAACGCCAGCCTGCCAATAGCCTTTCAACATTGAGCCTAATTAGTAATTGAAGCAGCGTCAGTCACCGTGAAAAGAGTCGAAGAAGCTGAAACAAACTTGGAATGTGCACAAACCCACAATCGGCAAAGGACGGATGAAACCTGAAATTTCCAAGCAGCAGCGGCGGAGGTGGCGGCGGTTTTATTTTGTACCTGACAGTGCAGCGCAGCCTAATGCGGCGTGGTGAAGCCGGGTGTTGTGCCAAAAGTTGTGATGCATGAAAAAAAAGTGTCTCCCCTGGCGGCGCGTCTCCACCTCAGTTTGATGCCAGGAGGAAAAAAAAAAAACAGGAACATAATGGCTTTGCCGTGGTAAACATTTCACAGGATTGCAAAGAGTGACAGCGGAGTCTAAGTAGTTTGCTGGAGGCGTCTGAGCGACACTAGTTTCACACTCTTTTGATTCTGAGAGACCTCAAGGCCGAAATGGGACAAACTTCCCATTTTTAGCTCTTACAAGACGCTTCCGTGAATAATAAAATCATCACGGTGATGTTTTTTAAACATCGGATGCAAACTGAGTGAGTCACACGGGAGAATTATTATCAGAAGAAGAATAAAATTGAATAGTTTGTTCCATTAACTGTGTAATTCATCACTGTCAATCAGTGGAAGCGCTCACACAGCACATTCATGGCCTCGAGTTACTGGATGTGATGCTCGACCTGCAAAAACAGGACTCGCACCCGTTCTCCCGTTCACATCTGTCACCGACTCGTCATCCCGCTCGTCCACATCCATCACTGTCACATTCATTTTTGATTTAATGCTGCCGTCATCTGGAAATCACGCCGATCACCCGGCGCTCGCTGTCACTAATTGTAATCGTTTAGTGCGTTCTTGTGTTTGCCATCGTCCGTCCTCCGTTGTGCCCCCACATCACATCCAGAAATATAAAATCGGGACAGTCAGCTTTCACTGTGCCTCTGCTCAAAAAGTAAAGTGAATTAATCACCGTGTCATCTCCTGAGACGGGATTATTGACGTTCAATTTCATCCCGTAAACCTTTATCGACACGGTGAGATTAGAAATATGTGTATGTACCTGTTATCGACACAAAAAGTAAATCAAAGTCTAAAGATTAAGGGTAATTGCTGACGTGTAATTAATGTTAAACTTCTCTGTTTTCCTTAGTGTGCTTCTAATATCTAAATTCTCTCTCCACATAAAACATTAATTCATAATTAAGCCTCATAAAAAAAGCCTCTGATGCTGCTTTTGGAAAGAAATAAGCTCCAGTTTGACTTGTTGACCTGTTTCTGTAAATATCAGCTAAACTGTAACAACAAGAAGAAAACCTCACGCTCCATGATGTTTAATATTGTTTGCTTTGAATATTTAAATACAGTGGTATTATATATTCATGACAGAACATATTCATACTCGTAACAAATACATGTTGGTAGAAATAATTCAGGCTCGTCCAATGAGAACCGGCTGTAATCTTCCTCAGTTGTTTACATCTACGTCTTATACCCACGACTATGAATCATATACATGTGTATTGCTTTGGACTTGATAATTAAGTTTCATAATTCATCACTTTGAGCAGTAAGTTGCTCTCAGGCAGCCTCAGGAGTCGCGGCCACAGTTCCTGGTGTAAAATCAGCTCCTTTACTGTTTCCCTGGTTATTTCTGTGGGCGCCGTCGCGGTCGCACAATGAGCTGCGATGGTGGTGAGGTGGAAAAAAACGTCAACCATCCCTGACTCGGTGTATACGTGCATGAGAGCAGCAGTCATCGCTCTCCCTCCTTCTGCTCTGTCGTTCTTTACACTACACGTCTGCCACCATGTTCACATAGAAACACGTGTAGCTGCTTCACATCTGCATAATGGTTTTTTTTTATTTTCAACAATACACAACCTAAATCTGACTTTGACGCATCACCTCATTCACTGGCAGTTTTCTAAATCCGTGCAACTTGATTTTTCTATAATTGAAAACGTGTGCAAAACAAAAACAACTAGCTGATAACCAGAAAATTGCTTTTATTTCCCCTGATATGATTATTATTATTATTATTATTCTGATGTGTCCCGGAGAGTGAATGTAGTGAATATGTGTCTGTAGTTAATGACATTAAAAAAAACATTTAAATCCTCTGCTGTGCTCTGTGAGAAATGAAACCACCTCCTGCAGGTGCATCCAGTCTGTGTGGCTCCTTTTTCAAACCACTCACTCTGCTGCACTGTGCCGCTCTTTGTCTTTGCTTCCTCCATCTTTGTGTCCCTTCTAGGATTCGTGGACGCGACCAGACACATACGAGGTATGGCTACTAGCTGCTGTAGCCTGACTCTAGTTGTAAATAGCACGAGTAGCACCACCACCTTTGTGTTTTTGGTTTTTTTCTTGCCTGCAGAGCAGAAGTGTTGTCGCTCAGCCCACATCTAACGTGCGCCACATGTACGTGTGTGCGCTAAATATGTCAACCCCCATTAGACGCGTAGTACAGTACATTAAATCCATTTAGTTCCAGCACACGTTTAGGATTTGCCCTATTTACTTGTCCCTGTTTACTGATATCTCAAAGCAGATCTCAGGCCTTGTAACGTGCTGTGATTTCCTGCAGCACGGTCTGGTTACTTCTCCGACTCACCTCGAATTTAGGGGAGAGTTCGATTCCTGCAGGGGTTTGTGGGTCGGTCCAGCGTCTCTGCGAGGTCACACAGAAAAACACTGTCTGCTCTGCTGCGGGGCCGGCGGTGCCTCTAACTCACCGAGCTCTACTAAATCTTAACAGAGTGGTTTTCAGTGGTGTCGCCTGATTCGGAGTCTGCATGTTTGTTCAACTGTCAAAACGCCCGGAGCCTCATTTATAAACAGGTCTGTGGAATAAAGACATTTTTATTTATCCATTTTTTTTACCTCCAACACAGTTGAAGTAATTTAAAGTCTTTTTGAATCTGACGTACAAGTTTCTCAGGAGGAACTAGTGATGGGAAATGATTAGAAAACTTTATTGTAAATGCAAAAACACTGTTATACATGAGGTCTCTGCTCTGGTGTTTGACTGGAAGGAAACATGCAAACTCTTTACCCGACGCAAAGTAATAATAATAATAACAGAACTGACAACAAGTGTGTAACAGTTTAACTTCACTCCCTTCACTTCACCTCACTTCACTTCACTCACATAATAATGATGTAAAAGTGAGAAATTAGTTCTTATAACTTGTGTTTCTCAAAAAAAAAAAACGAACGATAACGTGATGAATTAAGTTTGTATTTTAAATTTCTCGTCCCAGCATGTGACCCGTGTTACTTCACATGCCTGGATTTCAAGTTGGGTCATTTATTTCTGTGCAGAACACGTGTGTCAGTGTCTGACGGTTTTATTACTGGTCTCTACAGCTCCCAGTTACGTAAAACTCACTTGACACTGACAAATGACCAAACGTTATTTCCTGGTGGTGTTTTGTTTTCTCCATTCGTAGACAACCAGCTATTAGCAGGAGTAGAGTGTAGCTCAATATCACATTTAGTCAGTAGAGGAGTGTGTTTGTAGTTGATGCCCTTTCACAGTTTGTAGTTCCTGTAAATTCCCTCTCAGGTTCCTTCTCACGTTGGTTTTCTCTTTAATAAAACACTTGTTCCTGCAGGGGTGAGAAACTGTGGGAGAAAAAAACCTGATTCAGTCGCCTGCAGATAAAACTCTTAGAAATAGGAATATTCCAAAACCTATTTTCTCATGATCTGTTACCGGTTTTCATGTTTTTCTGCATCTGAAGATCAGTCGATAGTTCTGCAGCAGCACTATTAGAAATAAAAGCCACATTAGATATTGTGTTATCGATGCAGCCCACCATATAAAAATCAGCTGCCGGTGAAATAACCTCTAAAAGCTCGGTATTGATCAAACTAATCTATAGTCGCCCGCACTTTTATGCTGGGACCTGACTGTGGCTGGAATCATCAGCCGCTAACAAGGATGTGTTATACGAGTCGACACGGTGAATAAAGCCTGTGTTGTGCTGGAGAGATTCAAACCTTTAGAATCTGTTTTTATTTCACTGAGAAGAACACTTCAGACAGCTCCTCAGATCAGGGTCCTGTAGTAATCACCTCGCCGACGTTAGCACTTCTGAGTCGTGCATTCAGGAAATACTGAAATAGAAAACGTATGACCTTGCCCTTTACTTAAATAAGACGGAATGCTTCTATTCTGCAAAGTGCAAATACTGAGAAACAGCTTAACAGCTTCTATATCTGAAGAGAAGATAAACATACATAAATCACATGGTTTAATGGTATTTATTCAGTTAACTAATTTAATGGACTTACTGTAACAACAGAACCTATCCTGCAAACTGGGATATCATGAAGCCACTTTAACACTCAGGAAGCTTCGAGGATAATTGCTTGAAGGAGCGTGGTATTTTTAAAAGTGTTTTTGAACATTTTACATAAATAACAGGAAAGAGGACATTGCTTTGTATATTCATGCTCATTTCATTAACCTCATGAGCAGCCAGGGTTCCCTGAACATCAACATTATTCACTCTCGGGCAAAGACCGTTTAAATGCACCAGTAATTCCGTCTGATTGTCTCGAAGAGACTCTTCCTGTTTGAGGATCCTGTCTTCTAATTGGACAGCTCGTTAATAAGGAGCTCTGTTCTACAAACAGTGGCCAGTTCTGGACGTTGTCGGCTCAGCTCGTTATCCTCAGCTCTGCCGGAGGACACACGGCTTTAATTATTCTAATCATGCTTTTCCATGACAGGAATTTAGAAAAAAGGACAACTACAATTATTACAGGAGATGTTTTGGATCCCAATTTAGGGAAAAGTTTTATTAAAAAGTAATTATTAAAAAATGAAACGTAAATGATGAATTTAATGAAATACATTGGTCATAGAACCTGTCAGCAAAGCCTGTATAGAACTTGGAGTGTTTTTTTTTATTATTACAGATAGTAATATTCTGACTTGACATGGTTTATGACCAAATACACAAAACCCTCCAAATAGCTTCATTTCTGTGTCAGATTTAGTTCTACTTAATACATGTTAGTACAGGTAATTCCTAAACAGCGTATCTGCCAAATCTCAGTATTGTAACATGTCATTGTTAGCGTGGTGATGAGAGCTAATTAGTGAAAGCACCACAAAGAAAAAGTGCAATCTCACAAAAAAGAAGGAAGTGTGGCTGTGGACGTTTTGTTAATAACCTGTTTTCCGGTAAGAGGCAAAAGTTTAATGTTGATGAACCTTTATGATTCATGCTGCCAACACGGAGCCACAGACGTCTTTCACATCCTGCTCACAGTTAATATTCAACAATACCTTTCTCGTCCAGTAAGACATTAATGAGGCATTCACTGTGGCTGCTGTGGGGGATAGAGATATGCTCCCGAAAAACAGAATCCTCCACAAATTATCTAAAAAAAAAGCTATTTGCACCATCATTGCTAAGAAAAGCTCCCCTTGTGTCAACTTTAATTAAAATGTATTGAAGCAGCGCACATAAGAGAGTGAAGTGGTTTCCATCCCTGACAGACGCAGCCTGTCTCTCTCTCTCTCTCTCTCTCTCTCTCTCTCTCTCTCTCTCTCTCTCTCTCTCTCATGTAAACGGTGTAGAACAAAATATGTGACAAGCGAGACACATGTATTGACAGATTATTTAACCCAGTCAAAAGCAAAAAGCAGCAGCGGCTGCACAAACAGGGGGAAACTGAAAAATCGAGTCCATGCTTTTCCCATTACACGTCACACGTGATTATTTATCTGCTCCGAAATCGTAAATAAATTATTGGAATTAATCAGCGAATCAATCATCTTCGCCTCCTCCTCCTCTGCCGTGTTATTAAAACATTTTTCTCCATTTACCTGTGTCCTGTTTGCACTCGGACATTGTGCCCACGGTTGCGGTTCCTTCCTGTGTCACCGCGCTGAGACAAGATTAATGTTGCCCTTTCTAAATGTGCCAGGACACTCCCCGGGATGTTCTGTAAACAGGCAGAAATATTTCTGCCACATCTGCACCACTCTCGAAAACGGGATAACAGCTCACACCATAATGCTAATACAACAAATATTCAATTATTTATAAAAACATAAATGCTGAAGCACCTAGAACGGCTGAAATATTAATAGAAAATTTGTGGCAGCTCGGCGGAAGATGTATGTCCCCTGTCGGTTTGCCCAGAGGAGAGAAAAGCTGTTGCTGTATTTTTTAACAGCGACAGAGTTTCTGTGCACGACTCTCCTTGGTGTCGGTGTCTCTGCGGCAGAGTTTCAGGAAACCACGGCACACAAAATACAAAACGTAGGCTGTGTGAAAATGTTCAAAATGTCACCAGAAAAACAAACCACTCTGTCCTTTGGCCTCCTCGTCCTCTGTATTTTGTAACATCAAGCTCCAGCGCACGATTACACAGGGCAAGTGAGGTCACGGGGGGGGGGGGGGGGGTGAAGTCTGATGTTGCCTGCCCACCTGTGCAGGGAGCGGAGGCGGATCTCGTCCTAGGGGATCCTGCTTACCCCTGCGAAACAGCCGGTGCCACTAAGCAGGCAGAGCAATAAACTGGGCCTGCCGAGGGAAAATAAAAGCGAGTTTTTAACAAGTCGTTTGTCCCCAACTGCAATTACACCGTTCCAACTGCAATCAGAGTGAGTGTAAACCTGCAGCTACACGACGGTAATCAGCAAACTGGAGGAGCTTCGCAGTTTATGGGTCAGGGCTGAGTTCCAGGCGGATGCAGGGACATTTCCCTCTGTTCCCATAATGCACATGATGTTTTTTTATATGTGCGAGAGACGGAGAACGTTCTTCTTTGATTTTCTTTTTTTTAGGATTGACATTTCTTTTGCTGTGTGCGGAACTTGGCCGCACTCGAAAGGAAAAAAGGCTGGTGCGTGTGTGTTTTTCTATTTTTCTTATCATCAAAAGATGTAATAAAAATACCGAACCCTCCTGTCTGAGCTCTGCAGCTTCCTTGTTCTGTGCGTGTGTGTGTGTGTGTGTGTGTGTGTGTGTGTGTGCCAGTGTGCCACTTACTTCACAATAAGAAAAATGTGGAGCACCAGCCTTATCTTTGACTATATTTTTTCGCAACCACAGAAATATTTCTTTTGCCAATTTGTGCAACAATCTCAGTTTTATATTCCGTCCCTGCTGTTTTGTTACCAGCTCATTGACATTGTAACTTCATCACATCAATCAAAAAGTGTTTTATATTTTCCATCAGCTTCCTTTCCCATCATCCGTGTTTGTCCAAACCAGAAACCTAATCCCATCATTTCCCTGGTTCTCCTGCAGGAAAACCAACAAATATAAAAAAACCCTCATGAACAAGCTGAGGGGAAAGTAGCAAGTCTTGCATTTATTTCTACAAGAATGTGACAGTGAGGATAATTTCCCGTCTCTCCTTCTTTCCTCTTCTCCACAGAGCCTCGACAGGAACATCGTGGTGCGCAGCCACGCGCGGATCTCCTCCCTCACCTTGAAAAATGTGCAGTTCACGTACGCCGGCCAGTATCTCTGCACCGCCAGCAACTCCATCGGTCAGGACAACCAGCACATGCACCTGGAAGTTCGCTGTAAGTCGCCCGACGCCACACTTTGGGGGTTTTTTCACAGCCGTCGACAACAATTTTTCCATTTATCTCCCAATCTCAGAAAGAAAACAAATACACTTCTCCAAAATGTTTAACGATTCATTGAAGACAAAGTATTAAAGTTAAGATAAAGTAAAGGGATTCTTCTTAAGGAAACTGTGCAGCAGGGATCCAGAACTGTCTTCAAATCAAATGTCACCAAGCTCTGGAGAGTCAGTAATAGCAGACCGGAGAATCTTCTGATCAGATTGTGATGGTCGCTGCGTTCCAATGGCTTTATTTCCTAAAAACATTAGTAGTTGAATTTACCTGTGGGAAGGTGCACAGAGGAATCAGTAGAGGTGCTAACACAGAGCTTTACCCTTACGCCCCTTTATTTAAACCACAACCGTGCTGCCCCTGCAATGCATGATGGTATCTTTCTCCCAGCGTATCTTTAATGTGAGTACATTGTGTCATACAGATGGTTTCTGCTGCTTTCACAAAGAGTCTGAGCCCATTCAGCCTCCAGGCAGAGTTCTGCAGCCTTTTGCAGCCGCTGAACAAAAGTTGGATTGTGCAAACATCCCATTAAATGTGCTGCTTTGTGCATGTGACCCATCGTTACACTAACATGCCGCCCGGTGACTTCCACAGAAGACAGATTTGTTTGTTGCGGGAGCTTTTTCTTTCGGGATGTGAAGAGGATTTCAAGATATATGAGAAATAAGTGCATGTGAAATAGTTTGCCTGTACATATTCTGATAAAAATGAAGAGAAAGACACTGCTGTAAAGTAAACGAACGGGCCAACATGGTTGTTTTATCATCGAGAGAACATCTCCCATCTCGTGTGAAATGAAGCGGCGCAAAATAACCGCGCAGCACAAAGGCAGCCACGCGTGTCCCCTGTCATCATCATAAATGTTAAGAGATGTCGTCTGTCACAGGAAACGTGCTCCCGGTGTAAATATCAAACTATTTGTTCCTCTGGTTCCTTTTTTTTCTCCACAAAACCTCGTAACCTTTCCTCTCACTGTTCCACCATCGTAACCTTTTAACAGGAAACTGCTTTTATCGGCTACACGTGAGTTTTATCTCGACTCTTTGTTGTAAAGTGCTCACGCGGTGCAATCTAATTCTTAGTAAGTTATAGCAGAGATTAACACATTAAACTACTGGCAGGGGCTCGGCAGCAGCACAGGCGAGGCAAGCAAATGCCTTCAGGCCCCCGAGATGAGGGGGGACCCCCGAGAACAGATGATTCGAATTAGAAGCCCCCTAATGAGGCCCCCGTGCCACTTGTCTTTCTGCCAAAAGCTTCATAGTTTCAGAGGTTTGGTTGAAGACTCGAACTTTTAAATGCGAGTAAATGATGTTCCTGGGATGGTGCAGAGAGTTTGCACTTCTACTTTAATACTTTTAATGCTACTGTTATTTATGTGTATGACTCCTTCTGACTGGAAGCTTCGTTTTAACACCTCCCAGCCGGTGCAACAGGCTGCGTGTCAACAGTGTCACAGATGTATTGATTCAGGATTGTGAGAATTTGTTCATTTGTGATCAAGCAACAGCTTCAGCTCGTTAATCTACAATTATTTTGCAGACAATTACTTTAAAAAAAAATGATAAAAGAGGCCCTTGAATATGAGTAAGGTCACATGAAAAGCTTGTGATGCCGCTTTCTTACTTTCTGAGGATCCTCATTAGCAACCTTCATAAGCATGATCTTCCTTCGTCCCCCCCACACACAGTCATACACATTATGTAAATTAAATATATTACATAAACACAACAAACAAACAAGGTCACACAAACACACAAAACAGCTCATCTCATTAAATCGTTTAAGTTCAAACAGAAGAAGAACATTCTTTTAACAGATTTGGGGCAAAACACAATATTTTAGACTATTTTCTGTGTGTTTTCACAGTTAAGTGATAATTCTTAACAAAAATGTAAATCTTATAATAAGTAATAAGTTTTGTTTTTACCCATCCTGCACAATGCCCACATTAAATTAAATCCCAGGGAAACAACCGCTCTTTAATCCTCTCCTGAACAATATGCAGCATTATGAAGGGACACCTGCGTTGTCCCGGGGATGAATAATAGGTGAGAGAGAGCGGAGTTTGCTTGGTGCCACAGTGACTCGTTTCCATGGGGACGAAAGTGGCAGCTCCAGCAGAGCCGTGACGTTTCAGGTATGACATTAGAGACAGACCCGAGAGAGAGAGAGAGAGAGAGAGAGAGAGAGAGAGGGAGAGAGAGAGAGAGAGAGAGAGACATGCATCAAACCCCAGCTGGATATTATCAGAGGGTATTTCATGTCTCAACCGAACCATCTTGATGCCAGTAATGTTGTTTGAAGGTTGCAAGGGCGGGAATGTAATAAAGTGTAAATTATACTTCCCACATCTGCTTGACTGCAAGAGGCGAAGAGGGTAATTTTAGTGGCTGTATTATTTTCCGCTTTGCTGCCAAGTAACACCAGTCTGCAAGTATTAGGAGGTTCGTGTTTTTCTTTGTTTTGCCAAATTTCCAATGTAACGGTGATGGCGAGGTTAAATTGCTCGGTGGTGTTCGAATCCATCTTATGTAAACAGTTTAGTGGACTTTTTTTTTTTTTTTATCGTCCGCAGCTGAGCATCAAAAGAGCTTTATTTTCTCCACGGTTCATTTGTTGTGGATGAAAACAGCCTGAAATTCAGGTTAAACTCAGCACCTTAACCTCATAGTTACAGTGTTATTTCAACTCAGATGTGCTGGAGTACAGAGGCGAAACAGAACTGCATAGTTTAACATTAGCTATCCTGAGGCAATACTAACACACTGTGCCATTGAAATACGCCAAGTGCGTGAGCTCTGTGCCATTTTCCCATCAGTTCATCACCTCAATCAACACGTGTTTACGGAGCAGATAAACATGTGGCTGAAGCCAAATCGTACTTGATCTCATTCTGAAATCTGCCGGATGTTAAATTGGTAAAAAATTAAAATATAAATCCCAACAAATGCTTAATTGGATTAATATGCTCTGCTCTCAATGTGCCAGCAATTTGCTGAGAGATATAATCACAATGCAGCATTGATAGAGTTGTTTGAGGGGCTCGCAGTCAGCTTCGAGTAATCAGCGAATAATCAGGTGGCTGATTCACCAACCCAGTCTCATCAGAAAACGTACACCACCTACGTTGGTCCACTTGGAAAAACGTAGGCATCTCACAATTTGGCCTCTCAAATTGTGAGATGCCTACGTTTTTATCTGCCCGTTGTTTTGTATTGGCCTGCGCCCACGTCACGTGACTCTCAAGTTCCCGTCTGCGAAAACGAAAACATGGCGGACATTCGTTATATTTTCAGATAAAAATGTAATTTTATAATATAGTTTGGGCATTAAAATACATTCTGACACCATTTCTAGCGAGAAATATGCTCTTTGCTTCCACAATCTTCAGCCAGTTCATGCTTACGATCTATATTCTATAAGTTATCACGAACATTTTTCAGATCTCGCCAGAAAAATCGTAGTTATGTAACGTTTTTGTCGTTGCTATGGTGGTTGCTGTGGACGCTGCCGTGCCGTAAACCACTTCGTAGCGTGCTGCTTGAATCATCGTCCGTGCGTTGTGTCGTTCAGTGAGCGTGAATGTTATTCACGTGATTTGATATGAATATTTGATGATAGATTACACCTCTAATTCGAAGGATCTAAGAAGTCCCCGCAACTACATTCATACCGAGGCGGGCCCGATTGCGCATGCCTGATCGGACCTGTCGTGTGACTGTCGTAAATAAAGTTTTTTTTTACTTTCCGGTCCATTGAACACAAAGCTACGTCATTAACACGGAGCGCTTGGAAGACGACGGTGTTATGCTCATTCTGTCAGGTAAGTAGTTCATTTTGTTTTGTTTTTAAATATTGTAACGATCGAGGTTTAGTGCTGAGGCACTCCATTGTCTGTCGATGTAGACAATGGAGTGCTATTCATTTGCAAATATGCTGTTGTTTTGCCACAGGCTACATCCTACGGTAGCCTGTTACCTGGGGTGCTAATAAATGTTTGGTGAAACCAGACGCTTAGCTCATCATTGAGGGACGCTACAATAGAAACATAAACAGATAACGTAATGGTATAAGGAAACTAACAGAAACTACGAATCCGCCCATAAAATAGTTCTACATGATACAGTGTAGGGCCTGCAGTTTATGATTAAACTTTGATTTATGAATGCTTTAGAATAACAAGGGATGTATTTGTCTACCATTACTCCACAATATCAGATTAATTTGGTTTAATTTATAGTATGCAATATGACAATAATGTTTTCAAAACAAGATGTTAGGGCGTTGCGATACATTTTAAGTAACAGTTGATATGTTCTGTTTTTTTAATCAAGGAGGATCCAAGTGAAGCTCCAGGAGTTTCAGCAACATCCAAAACTGGGACCGAACAGTTTGTTTGGCTTGATGAGGAACAGGAAGGGCATCATCTCCCAAAAAGAAGGAGAACTGGAGAGAAACAGGCCAGGTTTAGGCCACTACTACCATCCACATACTGGAAGATGAGGGAGAGAAATTCTCCTATCATTAAAGAGGTACTTTTAAGTTACATACCACAAACACCATTTTATATAATATACTAAATAGAAATTTGTATTAAATCCCCAAAGTATGCTGGGTGAAATTCAAGTTAATATCACACTGAAAGAATACCTCCGCTGTTTACCGTTGATGGAATTTAGTACATCAAATTATTTGTTTTTATTGTTATTATTATTGTATGCAGTGGATTGGTTCACTCAATATGATGACCTCAAGATTGCGGGATTGGGATCTGTAAACTATACGCCTTTTAAGAGCCAATCAGGGTAGACAATTTAGAGTGCCATAAACAGTACATCTGTAAATATGTATATATTTTTGCATGATAGAGACTTGATTGATTTTTTTTTGTTGTTGTTGTTCTGGCCAAGGATTCTGAGGGGTCATCCTTGCTTGACTACATCCATGAGATGACAACACGTAAAGTTATATTACATTGTCCCTTATTTTACAACACAAAGTTTTCTTGTACCCTACCAATTTTTTTTTTATGAATAATGATGTTTGGAAAGTAGAAAACAAAAACCCCACCACCTTCTAAATGTATTCTTCTCCTACGCACCTGTCTCATAAAATAGATGTGCAAAATTTTATGTTATGTATAATGATGACCCCATAAAACATCATGTATCAATATTTACACCTTTTAATCTATACTGTTTATTTCTGTCTACATGTGTGAATTCGCCTTCATTAGTTTTATTAAAGAGCGATGTTGTATCGGTCAGTGGCGGCAGCACGAGACTCCACAAACTAGTCTTTAAGTAGCCGAAGGCGCTGAGGTTGCCGTCGGCCATCATTGTTTTTTTGCTTAAGGGACTGAATATGTTCCGTGCAGAAATATTTGCACTTCCCTTATACCTACAAAAACTGCTTGCTTCACAGACTGCAGTTTTGTTTTGCTCTGATGTGGTCGTAGCCGTATCTGCAAAGGGTTGTGCGGCATTAACATTTTGTACTCGGATTTTGTTTTGACAGACTGTGCAAAGGACCTTGAGAACATCACCAATCTACAGGAAGACACAGTCCAGTAATGGGTGTCAGATATTATGCAGTGGACGACAGGTACTGTGGAAAAATGTATGTCATTGTTGCACAATGTCCTTTGACTCTGTTTACACAAGGTCTCCAGAAAAGGTTTGATTGTAAACTGATATTGGCACAAATTCATTTTATTCTCCTCTTTACGAGGACCAACCAATCAAAATGATGTGCAGAACACCATTGAGGACTCTATTTGAGCATCTGCAGAGACATTCAAATGTTAGTGTAGTAGACTGGATTTTATATTTTATTGGTGTTACATTGGTCATCTTGTATGGGTACACAAAAAATATTGGGTTTCATAATTTAGATGGCAATAAGCGGAGACATCAACTCAGGAAACAGATTTCTGTAGAAAAGAAAGGTGTGTGCGCAAACAAACGCACTATTAAAATGTTTCGGTTTTTTATCATATATTCTCAGGCAGTACTGAGGCATTAACGGAGACGGGACATGAGGGTCTTCTCTGCGTGCTCAAGAGAAGATTGCACAAAGTTCAAGCTCAGCAGGCTGCAGTGGGTCTGACATATTCTGAAACAGCAACAATGTCTTTGGATGACTCCTCCTCTGAACAGGAAAACATGGAGAGTTACTTCTTCACTGATGAAGAACTGTGAGTGCTGTGATTAGGTAAATGTGTGAATAACTGTGTTGCTGCACTGCTGCTGTTGCTACTCCCTGGCAGGCTAAGGAAGGCCTTAGCTTGGTGTTGGGTAGCTGTTAGCTTTAGCATATTTAGTTTTTAGCGGCCTGTATGATGTTTATCTTTTTAATAAAAAACAATCAGAGGGAACCATCTTCATAATGTAACACTATGGTTTGTTTGTGTCCTTCAGTTCTTCTCAAGTGAAGCTGTACCACTGCTCCAGCTCCACACTCCCTCCTGCAGCCTCCGCTTCTGATGCTAACCTCCTGTCTCCATCACACCAAGCAGCAAACCTGGAGGGACAGAACTTTCTCCCTAGCTGAATTGTTGATCATATCAATTATTTCCTGCAACTGCCTTCATGTAATTTTTGTACATAATAAATGACATGTAACATATTGGGATTTCCTTGCACTTCTACACCATGTTATTGGCAGATAAGATGCTGATTGAGTTAAAGCAGTGAATGCTCTGCTTTAAGCAAAATAACACACAAAAGGATCAAATGGATTTGAAGTAGAATGGGCACACTACCTTCTGTAGAGAGTACCTCAGCTACTGAAGTCAGAAAACTACTTTTGTTATCTGAGATTTCAGTCATTTACAGTCACAGCAAAGCACACAGGTCTGGTTGTCTAAGTGGCACCCATATCATATTGTTTAAGTGCTAAATGCATCCAGTCATAAGTCAGAGTCCACCCTCTTGTTTCCACTAAAATTAGGTGACCCAGATGTTTCACAATGCAATCTGATAAGGTCGTATGGGAAACATTAACATCAAAGAAATGAACAATACAGCAATAGATGTTTCTCTTTAAATCAATAGCTGTTAAGTGGCAGCCTGACTTATTCAAACACATTAATACAACAATGAATGAGGCAGGGGGTTCTATAAGAAATCATAACTTTAAAAGATCTCCAGTACAAGCAAATATGTTCTAAAATTGGTTCACATCCAAGTGTGAGGCTGTTCCACCACTAGGGGTTAAGATATAGTGATATATATATATATATATATATATATATATAGATATATATATATATAGATATATATATCAATGAACAGTCAAAACCTCAAATTACACCCAGTATGGTATGGTTCAGGTGACAGTAGGTGGAAGGTGAAGGTCATTTCCATGAGCTCAAGAGAAACAGTGTGACGTCTTAGTAGTTCATATTTGTGTCCTCTTAAAACATGCACCCACTAGGTACTCTATACTGTAATCCTGAATATCAGGGACCATGCTGCATTGGGGTATAGGGGAAGGGAGAAGCTATGTTAAAAATCAAAGGGAAGACTGATATGAAAAGTGTTTCACAAGGAAAATTAGGTCTACACTGGTCTAAATTGAATGCAGATATATGTATCAAGTCGGATGGATACCATAGATTTATACAGAGTCAATGTCATCGGTAGTGAAAGTAGAACACTACACTAACTGTACACTAAGATACATACAGTATGTACAGTATATACAGTACAGTATACAAAATATATCATGCAGAAGAGTAGTGGTGTAAGTATATGGACATAATATATGGACACAAGTATGAATATTGTTGTGAGAGAATAAATAAGTAGTCCAGAGAGTATGTACACAGTATGTGTGGGGGAGGGGTGGCTGCAAATTAGGGATTGTGGCGGTGGTTGGAGGGGGGAAGGGGGAGGGCATGACGACACACCCTACTCTCCCTCTGATTGGCTAGTAATCCTTGTTGGCGCCAGAGTTGGCGCCATTGGTGTTTAGGAATGAGGACCGTCAGAATTAGGGTCAGGGGTTACCAATCAGAACCAGAGTAGGGGGCGGGCATTGTCGTCATCGCGGGAATCCTGACACTCTCCACAACAGCTGAAGCTCCTGGACAGGTATGGGACGAGCAATGATGAATTTTACTATTTCAATATTGAAAAGTATAAGGCATATGTTAATAATTACCATGGAGCATAGTTTATATTGGTTCCTAACGTTTCAGTTTGGTGTGAAACGTGTACTATAGTATAGTGTGTATGTGTATACTTAACTTAAATGTGAAATCTCAACATATAGCTCAGTCTACTGCAAAAAGTCATAAACAACACATTTAAAGCATAGATCAAATTAAGTTGTATGGATGTATTTTATTTATATATATATTGAAAATAATGAATATGCTAGTATGCACCACAAAACATTACTCTGATATTAATGTGTTTTTGTTCTATTGAGGTTGGAGTAACCAGCATCCCTCCCCTCACCAACCCTCCATCATCCCTGCCAACCAGTCACCCATCAGCCAACTTGTCCTCTCAACCAACCCTCCACCAGTCCTGACATGCAGCCTCCCAGTGCTTTGTTGAATCAGGGTAAGTTGTGGTGACATTTTTAGATAACAAACACAATAACGTTGTATTTTTACTAATGTCTTACACAAGTAAATAATACATGTCACATTGAACACCATTTATCGCAGTCCAAGCAGTCTTTTGTGATATGTACATCGCCCATGTTGATATCGTGATGACCGTAATTTTTAGATATCTTGTACAGCCCTAGTGTCTATGATTTAAAACCCATAAACATGATCTGTTTTTTTCCCCTGTTCTAAAGCCAAATAAGGTTTGCTGCCATCTAGTGGTTATTTATTTACAACCAGCTGATTGGTTAATGGGTTTGATGAGATGAAATGTTGCTGGTCATCAACGTAATCATGTTATTTTTGCTGATGATAAAGCCAAGGGGAATCATGTAAAGTTAAAAGTGCTACAAACAGCTACAAAAACCTTGGAAATGTGTCTCTGACAATTGATTATCAAATTGTGCAACAATGCTAATATTAATATATATGAGGTCAGATTGAGAGTAAGTGTACTCTTGTTTTGCTCTTTCAGAAGCAACCATTCAATCACTGGAGAAGAGAAGTATTACCCAGTGAAGAAGGTACTAAAATGCAAAAGGCTGAAAGTTGTATTTGTTGTAATTTGAGGTAAAACATTTTAGTTGTGATCTACAAACAAATGTTGTACTACAGAGATACTAACTGGATTTACAATCACCACACAACTTCTGACCATAGGTTTGATTTTAATGGTAAACATGTTGGAATGTGTTTCAGGGGAACGCAATGGAACTGGTGGAGCGGGAGCCCTGTTCCATGTGGTATGTAGAATGTCTCTTAATTGGATTTGATTGTCCCTAAAATTACTTAATGTTTACTGCAATATTACAATTAAGAAATTAGTAATATATATCATTAGTTTTTCTGATATAACATTATGCATTTCTTTACTTTTATGTAAATTGTTGCTGCTAATGTGGTGGTATTTATTAATTTGAAAAATATTTTTAGAAAGACAAGTATAAACTATTGTCTTGACAATTGACTATTACAATAATCAGGTCATTTACACTAATCAGCTTACTGTGTGCATGTTAACATATTCAATGTGTATGGCATTTATAGCTCGCTGTGTCTCGTTGCCCTTCTTCCTTGTCAAGTTATGAATTCCATTCAATGCTAATGTAAAAAAAAAATCTTCTTGGTTAATTACAGTGGGAGGATGTGGCGCTTGCAGTGGGCCAAAGGAGAACACCAGGAGTTGACATTCATACATACAACACGAATATACACAAAACGCATACATACACCGACACAAATATGACATAAAAGGTTCAATGTTAAATGTTTATTTTTCAAGATGTTTTTGTTAATATTACTTATATATATATATATAGATAGATGGATAGATGTATTACAACAGAGCATGTCAATATACAGTGTATATATACTGTATATACTGTATATATACTTTATATAAGGTATATATTAATAATATTGTAATATTACTAATATTTTTATTTGTTTAATTGAAAAGACTATCTTACGGTTTCTTTAGCTTACTGTTAATTTATATTTTAGGAATGTTGTCAAATTTGTTTTGTATGTATGGTACATTAAAAACCTTTCAAACCCCAACGCCTTGTGTGATTGTGTGAACTCCCGAAACCATTTGCTGCTGGAATTGTTTGCTGAAGTGTATATATAAATTATATAATTAATTTAGCCCTTGCCTTATACAGTATGTTTATCATCTCTATACAGTAATATAAAATAAAAAAAATTAAATTCAAGTAGACAGCAGATTTGTTTTAATTCATCGCTATTACAGAGCACATGAAGATTAACAATATGTACAAACAACTCTTTACATAGCAGAAATACAAAGTTACAAGAAAAAAGTAAAGATAAAAAATGTATTAATGATATCCGAAAAATAATCTTAATGTTCATCATCAGTCCATATCAAATGTATCAAATACAAAATAGGCATATATACTGTAAAAATGTGCACTCGACATACTAAACCGTCCAAGATTACAGATCCGCTCGCGCATGCGCAATCGGGCCCGCCTCGGTATGAATGTAGTTGCGGGGACTTCTTAGATCCTTCGAATTAGAGGCGTAATCTATCATCAAATATTAATATCAAAGAATGTGAATAACATTCACGCTCACTGAACGACACAACGCACGGACGATGATTCAAGCAGCACGCTACGAAGTGGTTTACGGCACGGCAGCGTCCACAGCAACCACCATAGCAACGACAAAAACGTTACATAACTACGATTTTTCTGGCGAGATCTGAAAAATGTTCGTGATAACTAATAGAATATAGATCGTAAGCATGAACTGGCTGAAGATTGTGGAAGCAAAGAGCATATTTCTCGCTAGAAATGGTGTCAGAATGTATTTTAATGCCCAAACTATATTATAAAATTACATTTTTATCTGAAAATATAACGAATGTCCGCCATGTTTTCATTTTCGCAGACGGGAACTTGAGAGTCACGTGACGTGGGCGCAGGCCAATACAAAACAACGGGCAGATAAAAACGTAGGCATCTCACAATTTGAGAGGCCAAATTGTGAGATGCCTACGTTTTTCCAAGTGGACCAACGTAGGTGGTGTACGTTTTCTGATGAGACTGGGTTGGATTCACTGTTGCCAAGCAATTATCGATAAGAGAAGGTGCTTTGTCTTGAGCAGAGCTCCCGCTCTCTGTCCTCTATCGCCGCTCGCCCACTCACAGAATGAAGACGTTATCTAAGGGTGGAACTTCCTATCTGCTGCACAGCGTGATCCTATTAGCCGGGCTGAGAGCGTTTGGGTCTGCTGCTGAAGGACTGATACAGGAAAGTGTTAATGTCTCCTGTGCTCCCGGCTCCGTTTCGTCAGCTGTCGAGGTTTGTTGAGCGAGTCGAATGAAAAGTATGAGCGAGGTGCAAGCAGGTCGCTTCAGGGAGGCGCCCTCAGTCCTGATGGCTTCGCAGTTAGATCCTTCAAACTTACGGTGCATCACAGCAGTCGCTAATTATACTTTGCATTTGGTTTTCTCTACATTTGCAGATAGCAACAGTTTAGCAATGATTATACCCGTACTTTAAGAAATAGCAGAAAACCATTGATGTGTATAGTAGATATATTAAAGTCGGAGCATTTTTATCCCAAAGAAATTCCACCAGAATGATCATTTTCTCAGTATCTCGTCCCTGGAGAGGCAGAATCAGCGTCAGTTGAGCCTGAACGTGTACAGGGATTTATTCCTTAATAGGTTATTCCTACATGGCTAATAAAAAACTGGATATGCCACAAATAGTCCTATTTAAATACAGCCACACACAACCTTATTGCTTGATGGAGGAATTATATCCAATGTTTTCAACAGACTTTTAAAATATGGATCCATTTGAATCTTGTATCGTTGGCTTGTTCTCAACCAGATCTTCTCACATAATGCTAAATTTAAAATAAGGTTAAATTTGGGAAAATACCCCAAAACATTATGCTGTTAACATGATGCATGAAAAAGTCAGAATATTGTCATATCCCAGAATGATATTGGAACGTTAGTGTTCAGGTAAACACTGAGTCTCCAGCCTTCAGGTATAAAGCAGACAGGTCACAGGGACTTAAGCAAGTCAATGAGGCCCCACAGCAACACTGATAAAAAGCAGTGAGTGGCTTCAGGTGAAGGGGCCTCTTTGGACTCGTCCTCATCATCAATCCATAGCAACCGTGCAGTGCAGAGCTTTCAAGGATCCAGGGTCACAGCTATAAAAAAAACCCGACAGTATCAGAGGCCACAGCGTTTCCCAGCACTCAGGAACAAAAGCCTACTTCACTGCATCCGAGAGTAGCTGCTCGGTGATGTGAGCAAGGGACGACGAAAGAAAACAACACGGGAAAACAATCACCTCCTGTTTCAGCCTCTCGTGCTTTTCAACGACGATGACAAAAAAACGATGGCAAATACAGAACATATGTGACGTGTGTTTTCTAACAAATCAGTTTTTTAATCAAGATCCGTGAATTATTTCCTGGGAAATTGATGAAAATGTCAAAGAAAGTGGAAAATAAATACCTTGATCCGCCCCGGTTTGTCTGGCTCCTGTCCAAACTGTAATGGGATCTGTCTCGGGCCAACACGTCTCATCCTTCCACCAAGTTTCAGGGAGAATCCATTTAGTATATTTCTGTGCGGAATCCTGCTGACAAACAAACGGACAGAGAACAAATCACCTCCTTGGCAGAAGCAGTTGCATTTTCTGTTGGACCTGACAGTTTACAGTGTTGTTATTAATGGCGCACACTTGTGATTGTGTGTGGATTAGACTGCCTGTGTAATAATGACACTCAGCCCCGTGAGACACTGAAGTTTTTGTAATTGCTGCAGCATCTCGCAGTAAAACGTCGCGTTTACCTTTCGTCGCAAGTAAAACGGGCCCAAAAAGAAAGAAGCAATTTAAGGTCCCATAAAAAAACCAGCATTGCCTTTAAAACTTAAATGGATACCATAAAAGACCTCAGTACCAAAATAGTAAAAAACGTGACGTGAATACAGCCATAAGATTATAATATTCTGTGAAGCTGCAGCGATTTCCAAAAGGAAAGTTTCCCACTGGCAGATCCTGGAGATGCTGCAAAGAGGAGGTTCCTTGCTCCTGTAATGAAGGAATCAGTGTGTCCTCGCTCAGCTGCATCACTCCTCTGCATCCTGGGGATTTCTCATGCAGAAAAGAGACGAGTTGTACATTGTTTATTGTATTAAACGGGTTTAGAACTAACAGAGCAGAGGTTGGTGTGAGATTATAAAAACAGCTTTGTACTGGTGAATATTTTACTCCTTTTGAGGAACATTATTCCGGCTCAAACTAATGCTGAGTGAAGCCTGAAGGTAGAACCGAACTTGTGCCGGTGCCAGTCACAGCAGGACGTCGAGTTCATGCACATCCAAGACGCATCTTGACTCCTCCATTCCAAAAGGCAGTTTGTAAAAGATGACGGGTTTTTATTGAAGCCAAATCCAAGATGTTCTATAGTTTATTCACCGCGATGTCAGCACGATGACAGTGTGGGAAGAATACTGTCTTGTAGTCCAGAGATGGAGGAAGTACTCAGTTACTTTTCTACTTTACTAAATGTAACTTGTAACTCTCCTTTTCCTTTTGCTGCTGCAGATGCTCCAAAGATCCTGGGTGGGGTGATGACGTACACGTGGGAGGGAAACGCAGCCAACATCAGCTGTGAGGTGGAGGCTCACCCCGGAGCGTCAGTCGTCTGGTTCAGAGAAGACCTGCCGCTGCCCAGCGCCAATGCCACCAACATCAAGATCTACAACACGCCGACCGGCAGCAACCTGGAGGTGAGCGGCTCCTGCTGTTTGCCAGAAAACACAAGAGAAGGGTTTTTTCCAAGTCACTGGAAACTACAGTGTTTTCAGCGTTTAGATAATATCACAGTTCTTGTCTGTAGTTACAGCTTTTTACTTACAAAACAAACCTTTAGAGGCAATTACATTTAAAACAAAAAGGCTTTTCACTTTGGCTTTGAATATTTGTCAGTTTAAAAGGAAACTTCTATTTCCTACTCGTGAATGAAACCGATAAACTCGACTCAACTGAGAATAAGTGAGTGTCAGGAATAACCAATGAGTAGGATTATAACAGTGTGATAGAGTGATAGATACTGATGTCAGCGAACCAGCGGATAAAGATCAGCTCCTACAGCCGAGTTCTGTGCTTCTCTGGAATGACTCACTTGTGATTAGTCATGACTGAACTTCTAAATAAATTACATCCTTCACTCTTTTCCTAGTTGTAGGTTTTAACTTGTTTTATTTTACTCCTTCCCCCTCAGATTACCCCTGATTCCGGTGACTTCGGGAGCTACAACTGCACGGCAGGAAATGCAATGGGCACCGAGCACAAGGAGTTCCTTCTCATCCAAGCAGGTTAGTCAAGTGAAACCTCATTCTTATCCATCCAGCCGTTGTCATCCGCTCATCCGTTCTCGGGTTGCGGAGGAAGCCGACCACACTCTCCAGCTCGTCCTGGGGGATCCCAAGACGTTACCAGGCCTGTAGCCCCTCCAGGGAGTTCTAGGTCTACCCCCTCCACTGTCCACTAGATTTGGATGCTTGTATTTGCAATCTCCTTCTTTTGTTCATGACTTCAGAGCTTGTGGTCACAGATAAGTGTAAGTATGATGAGAGTGGTCAGGTACAACACCTTCCGCCTTTGCTTGGGGCAACAACTCACTCCCAACCTTTGCACTGGACGTCTTAAATTTAAATTCGAGGACTCTGCAACCACTAAATAATGGAGATACTGAGTTGTGATCAGTCACATTATCAGTATATGATGAACGAATAACATCCGAACCTCCCTCCACCCTTCACATTTCAAGTCAAACTCCCCTGATCCAACCACCCTCGACTAAATGACTGTTCCAAGGTCAAGTTTAATTCCCAGGACTTAGAGCTCGGCAGTAAAACAATCAATCAAGGCCCATTAGATGTTATGGATACAATTTTAAAGTCAATTCTTAAGGCAGTCAAACGGGGCAATGTGTGATGTGCTATATGCAGCGGGGTCAAAAATGATGACACCACCTTTCCATTCACTTCTAGTTATTCACGGTGGTTATAGACACTGACCCTGTCGTCCACTATGAGGCGCTCTCCAGCACAGACCAGTTAGGTAGTGTGGGCAAACATCCAAATTGCTCTGGAACTGTCCTTTAAGTCCTAAAGATTGTTGTTTTTGTTAGCTTCATTTGCTTTGCTAATTGTTTTGGACCCATCAGAGGAGGTACGTCACTCAGGACCCTGACTAAATACAGTGTGGTAAAAATTAATTGGACTGACAACCTCCGCTGCCACTCAGTAATACATTGTCGGCCCTTTGAGGTGTGTTTTCTTTTGCTGCGTAACTCGTCAGTATGCCTGAAGCGTCTCCTTCAGACCAGAGCCGGAAAACACACCCTTTAAATACTGTGGGGTCTCCTTTTATAGGTATATATTGTACGTTTATCCATCAATGAAGTGTATCGTGGGAAAAGGAACTCTTTAGTGTTACATGATAATCGTCCACCAGCCAGATATGATTGTGTGGGAGGAATCATTATCTGTTGTGTTTGTGTTTGCGGCTCCAGGAAGTTTGCAGATAAATTGATTGGTGATTAGTTTATTCCGTTGCCATTGAGCAGAGAGACAAACATCCAGCGTTGCTTCGTAATGAACAAGCGGTGAGGTTCCAGTGTTCGAGCCCCAGAGGCCTCACTGTTCATTAACACCCAACAGCCCCATCGTGATCAATGGAATAGACGACGCACTTCCGCTGTGCGTCGAAAGGAGGTCAGTGAAGTCAAAGAGGTTCATCCCCTGGAGAGCGGGAACGTGATCCGTAACTCATCTCTGCAGCTGATGGATTTTCTCATAGATTTTTCGATTAACTCATTAAGAATCATGCTTGCGACAAATTCCGTTCATCAGATTTCGTGCAAATTAACCAAATTGGAATGGAAGCGCTGAACGGACTTCCCGACACATTGACTACCGTGGTCAGGTCAGAACAGGTCCCTCCCCCCCTGTAGCATGAACGAGGTACTGCAGGGTCGTCAGACGGCTGCTCAACACTGCCGGCTGTGACCCTCAGAGAAGAAAAGCTGTTTTGAGTAAAGTTGTATTTACTCAGGAAGTCTTTTTATAAAAGCACGTTAAATGAATCAGCAGCTCTTGAATGAAAGCACAGATATGCTTACGGCCTCTAGATGTCCGTGATGATGATCAACTTTTTTTTATTCAACTGTGCTGAGTGAGACATGTTGAACATTTTCATAGCAATAGTTTCAAGAGAGAGAAGATATACAGAGATTAATGCCAGGAACAGTAGAGATGCTATCACAGGGAAATGTTGCTTCTTTGTAAAACGGACATTTATTAAAAAGAATATTGCAAATTAGCTTTTTAGTGCTTTTTTTTAACATTTTATACGAGGAGATAAACGTAGTTCCTTCATGGTCACATTTCAAGTCTTTTATTGTATTTTTGTATTGGACACAGCTTTTGAGAAGAAATAACATTTTACGTTTGTCTTTCTCCGTTTCAGAGGTGCCATCATCGCCAGAAATTCAATACGTGGAACCTTTCTCGAGCACAGCGGTGGCCGTGTTTGAGGAGCCCGACTCCACTGGAGGGGTTCCCATCATCAAGTACAAGGTGGAATGGCGTTTGCCCGGCCAGGATTGGACTGGCAGGGAGTATGAAGCCGACGACGGTGAGTCATTGTTCTCTCCTCCGCTGAAGTTCATCGAACGCTGCAAGTGAAGGAATCTGAGCCAGTAGATCATAGATTTACAATAATAACTGGAAAAGAAACGCAGACAAAGCAAATAGAGACAGGTGGAGTTTGAATATTTAATATCTAGTGTTTGTGTCCGGGGGGGGGAGTAGAAGTACTTGGAAATACATGTACTCGGTGGTACGGCCTGTCTCTGCACTCATTGCATTTGCTTCCTCTTTGTTGCTGAATTGTGTTGCTTACAGGCATTTGTAGGTTGCACCTCTCCCTTCTGTTGGCTCTAACAGGTTTTCAGAAGGGTTTATCATTCAAACTGACCAATGGATTGCCAGGATATCGCCCTGACTGATTAACCGGGGACTGTAAATTAGGGCCTAGTCAAAAAGAGGTTTGAGTCTTTAGTGCCTAAAATGGAGAAAATTGGAAATGCCCCGATTCAATTTGAAAACCGTGGGGTTGTGTCTGAGCGGGCAGAAATGGAGATGATGACTCGGTCCCCCACATTCGCTTTGTGATTGGTTCTGATCATTTATTTAAAAAAAAAACTAATTTTAGGTCCAAGAAAAGTAATCGTTGCTCTTCCTTGTTTGTAAAATTTCTGCAACTTAGCAGCCACCAGCAAATGAAGGTTTACATGGTGGTTATGTGACCTGTGTTTTCAGGTGTGTTAGTACGAGAAGTAGGAGCTAAAATGCTAAACTGATCCTTTCATATCTCCACATTAAGCCACAGGCATTTCTTAAGGTGGGCCACAAAGTAAAAGAAGTTAAAAACAAAACTGGATATAAAAACAAACTCCAGTCGGATCGTAACAAAATGTCAACGAGCTCTGTTTAGTATCATACTTTGTCATTAGTGGCAGAACCAAAGCACCTACTGCGATGCAGAGTGAGGATTCAGTTGTTGAATTCGTCCCCGAGTCGCCACCACTCACCTTGATTTCCTCCCGAAAAGTCACAAATTGTCCTTTTAATCAAGTGAAGTGGAAGCGAGGGACGTTGTTAGAGTCTCTGTTAAGGGTCTGTGATTTCTGTCTTCAGATGCATCACAAGCATCAGCCTTCCCCTCCATTGTTCTGTTTCTTTTTGACTCCAGCTCCCACACAAAGGAAATATGAGCCAGAGCTGCAGAAGAACACTCGCGCTAGCAACAAGAGTTAATCCAAACATGACAGGAGCTGATGTCAAGAGGAGGGGTGGAACACAGTGCAGCCTAAATGACAGTCTGCTCAGACACTGACAGGCCCCAGATAATATCCGGCGTCCCACCGAGGGTCCGCGGCTCTCACAAATCTGGATGGTTCTTGTCCTGTCTGCCACACGGGACGTATCCGTCAGCGGGTGACAGGCTGCGCTGTCAGCTCGAGGCCCGAGAGCCGCCTGTCACGGAAAACAAAACACATGCACCCACACAACAACAAGTGAATGTCGCCACAAATACAGACCACATCACCTAATCCTCATCTTAACATGAAGCAAAGCCTTTTCCCAAAAAAGGGCATACATGTCCTCTCGGATATTTAAAATAAGAATTTTGATTTGGAAAATCTGGATTATAGAAGAAGATTATTTAGGAAACAGTGCCAGGAATGAACAGGAGAACGTGTTGTGGTAAAAAAAAACAGTAAAACGACTGAAATGTTCAAATAGAAAGTGATTATTTCAGTTGTCAGAGCTGCCATCACATGTTTAAACAGAGAGAAACTGAAACCACAGTCATCCCTATGGGCCCATAACCTACTCCACTGTATATTTGACTATTTAGGACCTCTCCAGTCTTATCGACAACACAGACATTGACACAGCGCTTCTTTCTATTACCCCCCATTCATACACCCTCTACAGTACTTCAGAATGCAGGTTTGAGGATCGAACCAGCGACATTAGTTCATGGACGACTCTCTCTGCCCCCTGAACATTGGCTTTACCCTCTGTGCTCTTGCGTAAAGCTTCAGGTCAAATATCTTTCTTATGCTGGAAATTATATACAAAGAAAGAGTAGAAACAGAAAATAAAAGCCACATAATCCTATATTTTCTTTACTTAAAAAAAAAAGATAGACGAATAGACAAGTGTCACTTTAATTCTACAGCAGAAGTGGTGATGAACAAAGTAATTTGTGATTTGTAAAACATTAATGAATGACTCTGGTCTAATGCTTTGTTCTTATCTCAAACTACTTAACGAGATCAGAACTAACAAGGCTTGTTAACAACGCACAGTATTTGCAGTCTGCTCCTTTGATTGTTAATTGATCGAAATCCACACAAGCACAACGGTTGGTTACTTCTTCAATGACGTGAGCACCACCGACCCAATTTGCCTCCATTAAGTTGTGAAGTACACACTCGAGGTTGCTGCGGTAATCATGTGCTGCAGCGATACCGTGATTAACATGTACTAAAAATCAGTCCGATTCAGTCGGTCCAGTGCAGATCAACTTTCAGGGAAGCCGAGGGAACCAGGTTGTGTTAATCACTGGTGAATTACTCGGACTGGTTTCAGCCAGTTGTGAATGCACGTGCACCCAGTTTCCACGGAGCAGCCGCTCATTGAGACATTAACGGAAAAACGCATTCAGAAATTTTCTCTCCCTGTGTCACAATAATCAGGGAAACGCTCCTCAGCTCCTTTGGGTCTGAATTTTGTTTTCATCCATGAAATTACCATTCTGTGTGTCGTGCAGTGTGATATCAGCTGAGTGCCCCCCCCCCACAGAAGTCAGGAAGCACATTTATGTATAATATGTGTGTTTGTATCCTAATTGAAATCTCAGTGGTGTCGACTAATATGCAAATGACTCCGTCTGTCTAATGAAATGTAACCGAGTACATTTTAATCAGGACATTTTTATTCTTTTTCCCCCTAAATTCACACATTATGGAATTATTTAGATTATATGTATTATATTTGAAGGTTGTCAAAATTCCTACTTGTAAATTGATTCAACCCCTTGAAATGACATTTGAAGGGAGCCGGCTTGCGTCTAATGCACCTAACGCCCTTTGTGTTATAATTGATCTTTAATGTTATTGTCCTACAGTAAAACCAGTAACGATTAAACCACAGAGTCCCACTGTAATTAGACCTTTTTTCCCTTTTTATTGGCGTTTGATTTGTCACGATGTTGCTCTGCTCTGCCTCTGGGCCTCGCTGGCTGTCATTAAACTTCCCTCTCCATTTGTAATATTCTGGGCTGTTTGTGTGCAGCTTTGCTCCCGTTTGTCACCGAGTCCCCGGGAATAATCCCATCAGGAGAATATTGCAGTTTACCTGCGGTGACCTGCCGACTGCCGCATGTACAGGATGAATAAAAAATGTCTGTCGGTGCTGGAAGTATAGAAACCTCCGGGAACATGAAGTGAAGTGGCTGTCTGAGTCCCAGTCGTCCCCTCAAGTTCAATCAAGCTGCACCAGGTTGCATCGCTCATAGATATCAGTGCAAATGACGGTGATTAAAGCAATAACGTATATTTCATTAACCAAAAGAAGTTTTCAAGCTCATGTATTTGTTTGCAGTGAATTCGTTTCAGTGTGTAAGTTGTAAATTTTCATCTAAACTCCATCTCTGCAACCTGCCAACATCGTATCATCAATACTGAATGAGCCCAGTGGATTCTGTGGCTTATCCTGCTGTTGGATCCTCATTAGCTTCCACAGGCTGCAAGTCTTCCTGGATTTCACGTGATATCATTATAAAAATAAAGATTATGTATCACACAGAATCAAGAAAGTGCAAAACAAACCAAAAACAAACGTTGTGTGATCAGAAATCGAATTCTGAGTCTATTTTGGTGGAACTGGTTAACTGGTCATTCGTTTAAATTCTTATTTTTAACCTATATTTCTGTTTTTTGGGGGTTAAAGAAGTTTTGTGTGTACGTGGTGACACTGAAGTTGTTTCCCTGTTCACCTGCATGGAATAACACCATCCTCTCCCCCCCAACAGACACGAGCAAGATCACCATCGTTGGCCTGAAACCAGAGACCACCTACGAGCTCAAGATGTCGGCCATCAACGGCAAGGGCGAGGGCGAGAGCAGCGAGGCCAAGACCTTCAAGACGGAGCCAGTCCGTAAGTACCGCCCCTCTCTGCCCCGTGTCCCCGTTCTGAAGTCAGCGCTCCTCTGACCCCCTCCCAACACTTTGAAGCTAATTCTCACCTCCACCGCCTGCTCGTGTCTAGCTGAGCCCAGATGCTTTCACCCCCTTCGCCTCCTCTATTCTCACGCCAAGCCCCCAGCGCAGGCCTTTCCCCATCCAGGGCTAGAAGGAGCGATAAGTCATGAAGCCATTGCCACCTCTAATCATCTTCGTTAATGGTGTTAACTCTGCAAACGTGTGACTTCTGCATCCATCCTCGGCCGATTGTGTGCAACGTGTGAGTCAAGCCTCGCCTCCCCCTCCGGTTTGTTGCTTCCCAGCGGCCGAGTTGCGTCTCTGAGGCTGATTTATACTTCAGTGTGAAGTGGCGGGTCTGTATTTATAGTTCAGGGACAGAGATGAAATGCTGGATATTTCAATTGCATTTGAAGGAAAAATCTCAACCGAGCCGGAGAGACACAAGGAGAACACCTGCTTCTCAGGTGTATATCGGAGGGAGATTCTGACCGAGTTGCATTTGCTCATCAACCGCGGCACCTGCACCAGATTCCTGGATTTTCCTGTCCTCTTCTGCGTTCTCACCATTTCTGTTCTCCTCTTGACAATCGCAGCCGTGTTAGTCAAACTGCAGAATCTGTAACCTGACAGCAAAGATGTGCAGAAACGATATGTAGAAAATAAACAAGGTCCTGTAGAGGTCCAGAAACTGAGTGCGGCTCCACAATGTAAAACAAAGATCTCTTGGATCTAGTTTACACTCGTCCAGTATGTGTTTAATGTAACGACTGATAATTGAATAGACTTTTCACCTTTTAACTTGCAACCAGAGTCTATAAAGGGGGTTCGGGTTAATGTGCCCTTGAGCATCTCATGTATAAAGACAGGATGGTTGCAGCTGTTGCTCCGTATGTTTCATAGCACAATGTTTTTTTATGATGGGGTTGGAAAAGCATAGTATGGTGTATATATGGAGACTGGAAGTCATTGGGGAGGAGGAGGGTCGCCGCACATCACTGAAATGACAGCTGACAGCGAGATAGGAGAGCAGATTTAAAGTTTGACAGCAGCGGCATGATTGGCTAATTGAGATAACGGGTGAGTCTGATTGGATTACTGTAAACACCCGACTGTCAGCTGATTAGAGGAGGCAGGGAGAGAGCTGTGAATAAATGGAACAGAGAGAGAGTCCTACTCGCTTCAGACGGTCGTGAAAAAAACCTAATGTTAGTCGCACAAGAAATTAGTGACATAAGATACATTTGAAATGTCTCCAACAAAGAAGATGTGACTCTTGTCGCGATAAACCAGAACCATAATAAATCTTCCTTTTAGTTTGTAGTCACCTCTGTGTTGTGCTTCCATCTGTGCTTCACCCCCCCCCCGCTTCTGTAGAAACAGCTCCTCTCAGCATCCTGCTCAGTTTGTCTGAATCCCCAAAGCTGAGTAGAGTCACTCTCCGGCTTCACAGGAAAAGTGTGTGTTTATTCACTTTAGAGCAGTTCAACTTATGTGAGGTTAAGCTCAAAACTTTACTTAAAGTATCATTTACAGAAATGGAATGAAGCTTAGATTATCATTTAATGTGCCGTATTACATTAGAGTAGCATTAGATTGGCAGCCGGAAAAAGGAAAACACAGAATCCAGCCTGAACGACGTCTTATCCGAGTGTGGAGCCGTTTAAAAGTCACATTTCTTATTTGAATAGTTTCAAATGTTCCCGGGGGGATTATCAAAGTGGAAAGTTAGCTGCGGAGCAAAGAGGAGCGAGGGCAGATAGAGAAGTCAAACACAAGACACAAGAGCAGAGTGTGTAAATGATGTGGCAGGACAGACGCTGCCCTCGCTCATTGTTCACATTTCTCATTTCACTGTTTTTCTCTTTCTGTGTGTCATTGTTTTGTCATCATGGGTTTTCCATCTGTTCTCTCTTCCATTGGACCTCTCAGGCTATTCTTTCACAAGTAAGTTTCTTTACCCCCCCCCCCACCTTTTGTGTTTGTTTTATTTCCCTTTGCCGCACTCGGTTCCATCTCCATGAAATGAATCTGCTTTTATTTGACCGTTAAATACATTTAAAACTTCCTTTTTAAGCGATTGAAGGAAACATGCTTTAATAATAATGTAAATCTCTGTCACGTCCACCACGGGGAGAAAAGTTCCACAGGAATCCTCGCCCACTGTCCCACAGATATGTTTTTTTTTTTCCTTCTCCTCTCTTGCATAAATACCAGTTCTCATTCATGACCTGTTGTACTAATTTTCCAGATGGCGGTGCATTCCTTCGCGTTAATGTGCTTTCAGGTTTGTTTGGTACTGTGATAGATTGATGTGACACGCAGCCTCTAGCAGGAGAGTGACTCTGTGCCGTCGTCCTCGGTGCTGCTCTCGCCGGCAACGTTTTTATTTTGGTGTCTCTCCCCTCTCTCATGAAATATATTGGACTCGTGCTCTGCAGCTGCTCAGCCTCATAAAATGTCTTCAAAGAAGCGACTGTATTAAAAGATAACCGGGAAGAATACAGTCATATTAACGAACCAAATTCATGGGAATTAAGAATACTTTCTGGCAGTAATGTTAAAAGCATCGGATATAAATGAGTATGGAAGCTTAAGGTTTAAATATTCAGGCTTTCTATTGCTACGATATGAGCTCCTGGACTGCTTTTATTTCCAGATTAGACTTAATTAGACTCGAGGACAGTTGTGTCTCAGAGGTCACAAGAGAAAAACTGATACCTTCCTAGTTTCTGTCGGGTCGCAGGTGGTGAGAAACTGCAGCTCAAGTACAGTTTATTTTACTGTATGTTGCTCCTAAACCCCCAGGGCCCGGATTCTTCTTTATTTTAGGCATCATAAATATGGACAGAGCACAGCAGGTCACATAGTTTGGATTCAGATCTTCAGCGAGTACGCAATCTGTGTCCCACTTTCAGGAGTCGCATCCATCAGGGGACTTTGTTCACGAGGGCCAGGCCTTCGTCTACGCCTCCGTAGGCCGAGTGAGGCAGACTCGTCTGCAGAGGATTTCCTATTTGCATCAGTTAGCATCGCAATGACTTGTTAGCTTCGTCAGTGGAACACGATGAATATGAGGACAGGTTGAGCCAAAGAGGATCCACCGGTCCGATCCTTGGTTGGTCTGTGATGAATGTGCGTGTAATCAGTCTACACATGTAGCCTCCAAAGAAGTATGGTAGGAAAAAAGTCTAACGATAAGCACAACACTGTTAAATCACAGCTGATCAAATAAGAAAACAGCTCAGGCTCCTCAAAAAACTTGATTAAAGCCTCAGAAACTCTGCAAAACAACTCTGGATCATTTGCTGCATCTCAATTCGTGTTTGTCCAAACTCACAACACTTGAGCTGTGTTGGCTGCATAACTGCATTCACGCTGACAAGTACATGGCGAGGTGCAGAGCTCTGAACGCAGCCACACGGTGCACTCGATTAAGTGGGAAGTCACAGAGCGGCTTCCAGGCAGCGAGGCCAGATCAGAGGCCGGGGCCTTGGTCAAGGGCAGATGCAGTGTAGTTCTCTACATCTATCTTTTTTTATTGTGGGATGAAAGTACATGAACAGAGAAAACCCACTGGAGTGGGTTTAATAATGGGACGCAGTATCTGAAACAAAGCTATTCCCACAATAAAAAGAAATTGTCTTTAATCCTTAATACGTTTTAAAGTTTACCATTTTCACTGCAGGCAATATTTTCCTGATGTCTAATGTATAATTCCTGCAACATACAGTAACCAGTGTGTTTTAAAAGGACTTCCTGCTCTGACATTAATCTACATTTGATCATCTGTGGTCGTCCCTTGTCTCAGCGAGCACTGGATTCCCTGTAGCTCCTAATAAACAGCATGATAACAGAATCAATACATCTACTGTTTAAAAGTGATAGAACAGGCCGTGCTGTTGTAGTGACCGGGCACAGAGCTGCTCATGTCGAGGAGAATCTCCAGCTCCTCTCACCCGTGTTTTCATCTTTCAGTTTCATCAGCGATTCCTCCCACTACCGCTGCCACCAGTCTGGCCCGTAGTGAGTATTTGCCAGTCCAGCAGTGTGCAGTGTGTCTCCTCACCTCTACCTCTACCTCTCTCACCTGCTTGGCCTCACATGTAGATGTTCACCTGTCACAGCTGCGGCTCACAGGGGGAATCAGACCTCCTCTGTAGAGCTCGATGAGTCGGCAGCTTGTTAGATCTGCTAACACCGATAGATTTTGATTTCACTAACATTTGCCGAGGACACGACGTCCGCCCTCCTAACTGTCTGATCCTAGTTATAGTTGTGTGGGTGAGATTTGATTAACCCGACGTGCTTGTTCGTGAAAATCCAAATCACAGTATAGACTCCTCTGATTCTGGTCAAATGAATTTGGATGCATACTAACTCCGAGGCCCACACCCAGGTTGGTGCATTAGCAGAAATGTAGCATGACGTCAAAGTGCAGGCTCTGTTATTCAAATGTCAGTGTGCAGAAAAGGTATTTTGCCCTTAAAACAAATGAATAATCATCATAAATAATCATAATCTCCACATGGTTTAAATAACCAGGATGAACATTATGGTAATGATCGTGCAGTCCTATCTTCTATTCACACATCATTTACACCCAATTCATACTTTGTTGGACAGGTTTTAATATCTCTTAATTTTATTTTGTTTATTATGATGAATTTGTCTAAAATCGAGGAGAACCCGTGTTATTTGCGAAATGTTCCAACCCAGAGAAGCTGCATAGTGAAAGTTTAAATGCTATTTTCAGAGAAGACGTTCATGCACATGTGTGTTTTGACGACAATCATGTCACAGAAATTGTCCAAGTTTACCAAGTGTCCAACTGGAAACTCCAACTAAATGTAAATGAAACATTGATGTGTCGACTTTAAAGCTTCACTAAATGCTTCTTCTATCCTGTGCATGATTTTAGTTCAAATTTTTTCAGCGTGAAAATTACACCTAAAAAACTTGCAGTGAGTATATTGGATTTTACACTGGGCAGTAGCGCCTAGAATCATAAATATTGATTGGTTCTAAAATCAGCCCTTAACTCTATTGATCTGAACTTAGAGCTTCATTCCTAAGCCTTTTTGACAGAGTCTGTTTGTGCTGGTTTTTAAATGAAAGCTGAACTCTGAATCTTCTCGAAAGCCTCAGGCTGATACAACCAGGAAATACCCACGTGCTTTACCTCATCAGAAAAGCTGTGACCTCGGCAACCGCCCAGGTCACCGAAGAGTAAACGATCAGCAACACTTACAGTACAAACCCCTGCTGGTGTTTTTACGATCGTCTGGTGGCAAACAACCAGTGAAATGGTTATTGACGGCACCTCGGCTGTTCCGAGTGCTTTAATTTGTAAATTCGCACAAAACTCAGACAACAACGTGCAGAAAAGAACCTGCTTTGTGTTTTGTGGTCACCGGAGAGAAACTGCCCCACGTGTATCGCTGCTGCTTTTAACTGGTGCGCTGTACGGGAGCCGTACGCTCTGGCAGTGTTCCTACCTGCATCCGAACCCTTTCAACACCACGTTTGATGGCATTTGTCAGATAAAAAAAACCTTCGAATCCGATTCTCCGAGGATGCTGTTGCCCATCGTTCCTGTGTGCGCTCCGGAAAATGCTCTGTGTGTTTTTCTGCAAAATGCATCACAAAGGCTTTTAGTCCATCATCTGATGCAGACCCTGTTTCTCCTGATGTCTCATGTGTTCGTGTTGTTGTTGCTTCTAAAGCTGCAGACGTTGCCTCCGCTCTTCCTCTGACCCTGGTTTCCTGTTTGCGTCCCATTATTTTTGACTTTTGTTTTTAAATTCAAATTGGGCATTTAAGTTCCTATGTGTGAAACACAGCTGTTGGTCATGTGGAAGGGATGAGGTAACTCTGGCTGCGCAGTTTTTGGTTGTGTCATAAAATCAATAACCTACGACAAAACAACCAAAACTAAGTCTGCAACCGCCTCATAAGTTCTTATGTGTATTTATAGAAATCTGTTTTAAAACCAATTTGTGTATTTCTTTTTGTTGTTTATGTTCCCGTTTGTGCCATTTTGTCTTTTAACATTTGTTTTTGTTCATTGTGTTTGACATGTTTTCATCATTTCAAAAATGTTTTGTATGTTTCCCATATACCCCCCCCCCCCTCCTGCCCCACTTCTTCCCATGCCCCCCCCAACCCCTCTTCTCCTATATTTTCCTTTGAACCAATCACGTGCGTGCGCATCATGTGACTTTGTCATGTGGCTCTTGCATGGTGCTGACGATGTCGTCTTCGCCGGCCAACAGAAGGTAACTTGTTTTTTTCGTTTGTTTAGTTTTTTAGATCAGCAGCGATCACGTAGAGAACTTTTTTAACTCAATTAGATCTTTTCAGACGAGACGTTAAAACACTTTCACTTTTTTTTCACTTGGCCATTTGTCATCCACCTCAAGCATTTAGTGAACATGTTCCACCTCCTCCAGTCGTCTGGAGACTTTCTCCTTCATCTCACCAATGTTGCCTTTGCCCATTTCCCATTATAGACCATTATAGACCATTATAGACCATTATAGTAGCAATGCAAGACTTTTTCCTTCCTGGTGCCTTGTGACTGATTTAAACTGCATCAATGATATAAGAAAAACTCGACATCGTGAACACTACAGTCAAATATTATCTGATTTTGAATTGCTCATGTCGTTATAATTGGACACACTAAACTTAATTTACTGTGAGGCTCAACACGATTACTTGTGAATTGCTGAATCATGCAGACATTTCATTATAATTGGGCTCACACATTTCATTCCATGTCTGAAAGATATTACCGTGCATTCAGAAAATACACGAACCCCCCCTTCTTCTTTTTTCACCTGTATGACAAAGCAAAAGCACAATCTGATTGACATAAGTGTGAATTCGCCTGATTCGAGTCCATCTGTGCTAATTTCAATTGATTGGACATGATTTCAATTTAGTTCCATTTTAATCACCCCGTCATTTTTACGTTTTATTCCCTGATGTGCCTTTTTTCTTTTCGTTTCCTCTAAATTGTGACAAAATCCTCCTTCAGTTATCATTAGAATGATTAAATATAGTTTTTACAGATTTGACTTTGTCCAACCAGCTGATCTGAAGCCACGTGAAAACCACCTTGTTATGAATCCCACTCGCACATCACAGGAGCAGTTTTACAAAGTGCCACTGACTGCAAACTGCACTGCACGAGTAATCACAGCAAACCACAGCTCCTTGTTCTTATTGTGCCGGAGCTCACAGTGTTTTTTACTGATCGGACTCACAGCATGACATCACTGCAGCATGCAAGTTGACTTCCTCTTTCACGTTGCATCCTTCGTCTCATTGTTCTGCCGTTCCTCGATGGAAACGTTGGTCCTGTTTGCATGTGTCTGTCTCTGCTGTCACCTTGACTCGGTTCTCCTGTTCTCACAAATACTGTACGTGCAAAAATTAACAACTGTGGTAAAAACTAAAAGCAACAGTACTTATAGTATTCAATATTTTATAGAATATGGGATGATGAAATCTGAGAAACTGCCTTGAATTCTGTGGTGAACCCTGAATTGGTCGGACTCACATTTTGAGATGTGAATTTTTCTATGAATTATTATTACAATTATTATTTAAAAAATCCTTTAAATGATATATTAGTTTATTTATTTGTATTTGTTTTTCTGTCTCTTTCATACAAAGCCTTTGTCACCTTAGTTTCCAGGTCACTATTGAATCAACGACAACTGCATCTGTCATGATTTAAGGATCTAAAGCTGAACTCTGTGATGCATTGCATAATAATAGAGATTTGACTCTGACATTATTCATATTCTTTCCTCACAATGATTAATACTGGTAAAAATACTGCATGGTCGTCTAACCGGACACGTTTGACCTAATTCTAACCACTTGTCCCTCAATGTAAGCTGGAAGATGAGGGGTTTATTAGATTGGGCCTCATGTGGAACCACGCCTCCTTCACGCGTGTTTCACAGTGTGAGGTCACGGGACGTCGCTCCACACGTGTGTGTCCCCCCCCCCCCCCCCCCCCCCCCTGTAGCCTGCATGTTGGAGCGTCTCACTCTAACCTTCCCTGTCTCTGCTCTACCCTCAGAAAAAACACTCACCTAACCCAGAATGACGTTGTGTGGATAACAAAGCTAAACGTGCCACCGTGTTACTGCTGCTCTTACTAACTGTTTTATTCACTTCCAGCATCTGTCATGCTCACCCCCCCCCCCCTTCCCCTTCTCCTCCCCCCCTCACCAGTCTAGTGGTGCAGGTTTCAGACAGTGTGCTCCGACGGAAACAAAGTGCCTTCATGCATATTCATTTAATTCATCGCAAAGCACTGACACTGATGTTTGAAATGTTAAATATTGGTTCTGAAGTAAACAACCGTGTGACACTGTTGTCTTTACTTGTGCAAACCTCCGCCAATGGCCCATTGAACAGCCCCCTTGTGAAACCACGTTTTAAATTCTCTGGATCTGGATTTTTATTTGGATTTGCACCAAACACACTCATGAATATCAGTCCCCTAAACACGCCTGATTTCCTTCATCAAGATCCATGAATTATTCTCTGAGAAATCAAGGAAAATGTTAAAGAAAATTCCTTGATCATCGGGGGGAAATATAACGTCTTCTTCCTGGACTCATACCACATCCTTCCACCAAGTAACGTGGGAATCCGTGAAGTAGTTTTTGCAAACTGCCATTTTTTGGCGGAGGTAGTTAAATAACACACAGAATAAAGTGTACATGCTTTTTTCTGTTTTTCAGCTTGTGGGGCTGTTTAGATTGTTTGCAAATTCAGGAGACAACCAGTTTAATAACCAAATACCAAGGCTAACTGTGTATATACATAATTGATGACTGTGGCCTGTACGTCCTCCCTTCCTGTCTGTTCAGCGGCTGTAAAGTCCAACATCTCCACACAAACAAAAAACACCCAGAATCTCCCTCCCACCAGACTGTGTAAATGTTATTAAAAGTAATAGAGTAACACGTCCAATCAAGGCCTACGAGCTCATTATCCAGCGACCCAGCAGCCATTACTCAGGAGGACAGAGCAGATAATGAGGGGCCTCAAGGAGAACACCACCCCCCCCCCCCCCCCCCCCTCCTCCTCCGAGCTGCCCTTAAAGGAGGGCTCCACCCAAAATCTGTCTTCGGTTATCAAATACTCTCTCACGCTTGAGGAGCCCGCTGATGAGTTGATCGTTCATCCGTCCATCAGCTGATCTGATAAAACACCATAACAGAAGATTAATGAAGGAGACATATTTTGCATAGACGAGGTCTTTCAGGCGTTTTTTTCTGCCGAGGAGACGAGCAGACCTTTACATGAATAAAAAAAAACTTTTGGACCCACAAAGAAAAAAGAAACAGCCTCACATGTCTCCTCTAATTTGACAGTTTCTTGATCTGTCAGAGTCAAATTGGAGCTCAAACACAACTGTGGTCAAAGGGAGCCGCTGTTGGTAGGAGAACAGGAAACAAACATCCATCTCCAATGTCAAAGTCAAACAACGTTCAGACCCATTCATCAACCCTGACCTGTTTTTTTTATTTTTCAAGCAGTTCCAAGTTTTCTCTGCAGATAAAAAGGTCATAATTCACACGACCACCAAAGGTCCTCGTCGGGGGAACATGACACGGATCACATTTAGACGTTAGAAGAGAAGACTGATGCTCGTGAGCTGGTTTTAAATGGATCTCAGTAGTTTTCACCACCGGTATAAGATCAGATTTCTCCTCCTGCAGCTTCTCCGTCGTCCATTTGTTCCTTCAGACTGTTGCAAACATTTATATTTGTAGCCAAACACACGACTCGCATCTGAGTCCTTGAAACTCTAAACCTGTTACAGCCACCGCTCAACCCTGCAGGTGGCGAGAGATTGATGATCCAAAGACAGATGTGGGTGGAATATGACTTGAAAAGCTAAATCTGGAAATATTTATCCCATAAACATGCTGTTATCCGACGAGAACATGAACTTATATAGTATTATTATTATTATATATTATCATGGAGTGTGCGATCAGTCAACGTGTGGTCGCACACGCTGCACACGTTCTTATCCTTTAATGGCTTCGGAAGAACCACATGGAGGCACAAAAAACTATTTTATCACACGGTGAGTGAGGCCACCTCCACATCTGCGCTGTCCTCCGCTTGCTCTGCTTCTCACAGATTGGAGAAAAAAAGGGTTTTAGTGGATCCTGACGACACAGGAGGAAGGTTGGACGGGTTGGGGTTAGACTGCAAACACATGTCGTTGCAACATCTGCTTTAATGTCCTCTCACTCTGACTTCTTGGTTTTGTTCTGTGTAGGGGAACCCAGTGCTCCCATACTAGAGCTCAAGGTCCAGAACAGGGGCAATTCTCTTAAGGTCAACTGGATCAAACAGGACGACGGCGGTTTACCCATCAAACACTACCTGGTCAGATACAAGGCTGTGAGTATCCCCGGCAAGGAGGTAACCTGGTTCCACTTTGCAATGTTTTTTTTGTTCTTACCATTTTTATAAAAGCAACGCGGGTCATAAAATGCAGCTGTCAACAACTCCAGAGCACATTAAGGCACCTTTCATGGATTTCAGTTCCCTTTACAATTTGCCCCTTCGAATCCCCGACTGACTCTTACTTCTGAACAACAGTAAAGTTTTTACTTCACCATAACCGGTGCTTTTTTCCCCCTCTCCTACCAATTTGGAAGGAATAGTTTTCATCGGGGACGTTGTCAACAGGGAGGATTAGTGTCCACGCACCAACCGGCGAGTCGTGATTACACACTGGCTCCTCACCAGTGAATACAGACAAACTGTGTCCGATTACACACAAAGACACACAAACCTCTGTTGGGGGAAAGCTTTGTCCCCAGTGAACCTCAGCATGAAAACAATGTGCAGCTTTTAACGACTTGTTTTGTAGGATTGTTTCGCACATTGTTGTCATGTTGTATTCCTAGAAATACTCTGCACATCAGGTGGATTTCAGAGACATCGATATTTATCCTCTAGTCTAGTGAAATGGTTCTTCCCTTAAATGCTTGAGAAACTTGAATTCCTTCATATGAAAGAGTGAAGTTGTGTTTACCCCCAAAATGAACCACATCTAACCCTAATACGATATCGTAGATTATTACACGACCAGTCAAAGTTAATCAAATTTGTATTAGTTACTAGAAAACTGGCGTCTTCTATAAACATTACAACGTTTTTTCCTTGTCGTAGACGGATGCTACAAAGTCTCTGGTGAAGCACGAGGAACTTTAAATTACGCTGTGAACCATGTAGTATGTTCGGTTATCATCTCCCTTCTTTTATCTGGGGAAAACAGATTGAAAAACGGGGTCACTCTTGAAATATTACTCTGCTTCTGTGTTGAATGACCCCAATCTCACTTTGTGACCAAGATTTAATGTTTCCCCCCCCCCCCTCGTGCGTCCCTTCCCTCAGAAACACGCATCTGACTGGAAACCAGAGATCCGCCTCCCTAACGGCAGCGAGTACGTGGTGCTGAGCGGCCTGGACTGGAACACGGAGTACGAGGTGCACGTGGTGGCGGAAAACCAGCAGGGCAAGTCCGAGCCTGCCACCCTCGCCTTCAGAACAACCACAGAGCCCACCACCGTCCCAGGTACAAACTCCCATAATCCCACCCTGAGCATCCGCACACATCAGCCACAGTGAACAAAGACTCCCACCGTGACCAGAGAGGCTTGTACGAGGTGCTAATTCACAGATTACTGGCTCCAGGGTCTGACATGGGTCGTCTGTCTCTGGTGTGTGGGACAGGTGCTTTGCTCTTACTGGACATAACAGTGCAGTGGGTAACTAAGTGGAAAGACATGATGCACCTCCCCAGGACTGTAAAAAGCCCTAAAATGATAGATGCTACACAGAAGCAGTGCAGACGTCCAAGATACCAGTGTGCACTGGCTCAACAACAGCTGTAAAGCCTCCATATGAGGAGCAGCGGCGTAGTTGCTGTGTTTTTAGATAAAACCCGTTCTGCTCGTCACTCAGCGTCTTCAAGGAGGCTTTCACTGCTCCAGGTTCAGTCAGAGCAGAAACCAGTCAGACCCGGAGCATTTTTGTCCAGTTGACACCAAACACTACTCAGGTGGTCACGGTCGGTCTTTGCTCTGTTGCTGTGTGTGAGGTGCACGTTTTAACTTGGGCTGCCTCCCCGTCGCACTATTCCAGACCCATGGAAGAGGTGGATTCATCTCTTTTTTTATCTTCCGTTAGGAAATAGGTTTTTCTCTCTGTCTCATCCTGTCTTTCCTCTGTAACACTTTTTATTTTCGTTTTTCACCATGAACTAGTTGGTTATTAATGTTGTATTCTGCACAACTATATTCTTCAACCACTAGGACATTAAATCCGAGAATAATCTCCTATTAACCTGTTATTGATAACAAGTTTGGAAACCTTTGTACATGAAATACATATTTTTCATATATATTTATACCTATACATATATTGACCCATAATTATGGTAAATGTAGAATCCCTGAACACACTTAATAAATATATTTAAATGTGAATAATGTCCTTTATAACTCTAAAGTGAGGTCTTGCTCATAACTAATTCACTACTAGTTTTAAACTTATTAACCCAAACAGGTTCCTTATTCTCTTGTAGCCTCCTCTCCACACTTCACACTGCTGAAGCTCACACCTACAACAATCAACACCTTGTCTTCTTCGGTGAAGAGTTACATCTTGGACCAAACGTGTTGCTCTATTGAGATCCTCTATTCCCACTCAGTGGTAGAAGAACAAAGTCGGTACAAGTGTCTCCTTTAATAATGGAGCACTCAAGAGGTTTAATTTTCTTTTAGTTTAGAATAAAGTACCGGTAATGAAACGAAATCAAAACAGAACCACTGGGGCTTTTATTCTGCAGCACCTGGCAGGAAGTGTAATAATGAATAAGGTGGCTTTAATATACAAAGTGTTCCCCTCTCCTCCATCCTCACCTTCAGTTTCCTTTCTGCACAAACGAGATCTCTATCGCTTTCAACCGTGTGTCCTTTCAAATCAAGTGAACATAAAAGAATCTGTAAAATTACTTAAATACATAAAATAAGTCTCCTGAATGTCAGACACAACAAATAAGGGTGAATTATGATTTCATACAAGTGGAATAACATGTTGTTTACTTTATCTTACGTCTTTAAAGCCAAGCACTGACCCATAATACATCATTTAAAGACCATGAACAGTTGCAAATGCCTGAGAAAAGCACAGACTTCATGTGTCGGACAAAGTTTTATAAATGAGACATTTCAGAAAGGCTCATTTGCTCAACAAGTACATCACATGTGTGTTTCTAGCACAAGGAAACCCTAGAATAAACTACAGTTACAATAAAAATAAATGAAGCTGGTAATTCTCACAATACCGTGATAATAGCCCTAAATCCCAAAACTAATCTGCGGCTGAAAATAGTCCTCAACAAAATAAACAGCTCTCTTTACTCCGGTTTGAATAATTCATGCTAAACACTGCAGCACCCAGCTGTTTTCCACAGATTAGTTGTCGCCTTTTTAAAAAAGGAAAGTACATGTGTTTTTTTTTACTTGTTGCTAAACATTTACAACCTCAACGGTTTGGGGATAAGAAGAAAATACAAACACAATCTGACTTCCTGTTGACAATAAGAGAAAATAAAGAACAACATCTTCAGCTTCTGGGTCTGGAAGGTGAAGCCAATGCCTGAAAGCTGTATTCTCACAAATGACCATTAGAGGGTGACTCCACAGAAGAAAAAGAAGTGACCCCTTCTTCGCACTTGATTTGTAACGTCACTGAACATCTTCCTGGAAATTCAATAAAACAGATAGTTTAATCAGGATTTCATCATTTAAGTTTTTCAAAATTTTAAATTCATTTATAGTAAATAGGCGGATTTAGTATTCAGTTAAAAGTTTAGTAGTTAGCTTTACAAATTGTATTTTTCTAACTCCCTGTTTGTCTCACTCATTGTTTTTTATTTCTATCGTCTCTCTGCCTCTATCTTTCTCTTCCACCGCCTGGTTTTTATTGGGGTCTCACGGTTCAGGGGTCTGACCGACCACAACATGCACACTGTGTGTGCGTGTGTGTGTGTGTGTGTGTGGTCTGGTTCGGTGGGGACGCAGCCCGTACTCTCTCTCTGCATGGTGCCACATCCAGCTGGATTAATTTTGTCTGTTGTTTACTGGAGACCCTTAAAAAAAGGCAGCGGCTGCCAGTGCATGGCACATAAAGAAACCAGTTATTTTCTGTTTTCGCTTGCTGGGCTACAGCCACATAGCAGTGGGAGGTTTGGATCACTCATAATTCAACCAGAGCTGAAGTTCACATGAGCTTCGTCCAAGTCAGTCCTCCTTTGATTCCCATAAATACTTTCATTTAGTGTTGTTTTGACTCAGTATTTTATTTTAGATATTTCTTCCTAGTTGCTGCCGTTTGTTTTCTCCTCACTTCGATGCACCTGGGAAATTGCTGAGGTTTATTTTTAGCTCCAACATCTGCATTTGATTTGAGGTTTCACAGCTGTTTTCGGTAACGTCGGCCGAAAACAGCTGCTCCGTTGTTAACAGTTACACTGGCTCCAATCCGCCAAATTGGCGCAGTGACGCACGTTGTGAATGCAGCGTTGATTCAAGGTTGAGTTTCAATCTGTCTGCTTGTTTTCTCCTTTTTCATTTTTCCAAATACTTGCTCAGGCAGCAGAACGCCACAGAAACATATCGATCAAAGTGAATTGAAAGCATTTTAGAGTCTCTGAAAACAGTGTTAAAGCAACACCATGTAACTTTCACTGAGCAACACCTCACATGTTGAGCTCTTACTGCAAAGCCCCGCTCACTGAACGGCAGATATTACCCACGATCCCCGGCTCCCTGAACCCGAAGAGAACAAATCCACCAAACTCTCGTTAGAATTCCTCGTATTTTAAAAGTCTCCTGCTGAATATTGGAGATAAACTCTGGTTTTTAATGATTTCTGAGTCTTTTTAACTGCTCTACAGTTCAACTCTTCAACTTGCTGGACCTGATTCTGACAGTTGAAGCTGCAGCTATCAGTCAGATCGTACCAGCTCAGCAACAGTGCAAGAAAAATGGGAAATAAACCTATTTTAAGGTGAAAATGTTGCATAGTGTTGCTTTAAGTTACTTAAAATAAGATCAGTTGAATCTGTTGTGTCCAAAACCTTCATTTCAATTGGCTCGGTGTGATTTCCCCCTGCAGATACAGCTGTGCAGCATTTACACGCCTCAGACTTGCATGAAGTAAAAAAAAAATGCGGCCCAGCTGTGGGGGAGAATGAAAAGCATCACAATTATCTTGCAAACAGAATCGTTCAAAGTGAACATGACACAGACGTGGCAGGTGTCGAGAGCTGATCCATCCAAATCTCCCCAGCTAAGGTTGACGTTGGATTAAAAAACGACTGAAAAAACAGCCATTAACTCTCTGCAGTTTTTTCTGAATAACATGAGATCATCCATGTCATTTTACTTGACCCCCCCATAACCAGCTTCTGTTTTTGCCTGTGTGGTTTTGCATGGTTTTTTGCGTTCTCCCTGTCATGACCAGTGGTGTAACAGCAGCTGAAGAAGTGTCTCCACTGGGAAAATTGTTCTTCTACAAATGAAGAAAACCCATCGAAGTAACAGTTTCCTCTCTATTAACCACAAAACTGCTGCCACACTCTTTGGACTCCATCTTTATTCAACGTGTGTCTGTTTGGCCAATTTCCTGTTTCCTCCAACCTCGTTTTCTTTAGGAAAGGTCATTTATATTCCGGCGAAGTGTGTTTTGATAGAAACATAATGACGCTCAGATTACTCTTTGATAAGCGTAATGAGGAAACATCTCTGGTGAGTGTGTCTGCAAAGTTGCCGAAAGTATTTTACAAAAAACAACTCTGTCTCTGTGATGCTCCTGCGTTTTGCACAGCAGGCCAGTATCTGATGCCGCAGCGGCGTCCTTACTCCACAGGCGTGTTGGGGAGCTGCTAGTTGGAAATTGAAATTATAAATTTTTTTGTACAAGTCGGTATTCCAGGCTTTGGCTCCAGCTTCCCAAAAGAAAACTCACGTAACAAAATCTTAAACATCCTACTGTGTCCACAGTAATGAGCTGGTGGGAGAGTTAATGAGGCCTTTGGATCAGGTTTACACGTCGGTGGCAAGTAAGCACGCACTTGCATTGACCTTTCATTACACCACTGGTCATTACAAACCAGAGAGAATAGCTTGACTCGTTGTGGATGTGCTCTCGCATCCAGGTTGTCATCTATCTCTAAACTCTGCCGCTGACCGGCGCCATGACTGATTCCGAGCTTCCCTTGTTTACATGAAACGTTCGACCGCGGAGGCCGGACCGCGGCGTGTTTCAGAAAAAACGTCCTCCTTTCTCCTGTCATCCCCCATTACCTTCATTTCTGTGACCTTCCACCCATGCCTGCCACGCACCGTGTGTCATTTGCCGTGCTACTAACATGCTACGACTTTCTTTTTTGCTTTGATCCTCTAACTTGGATTTCCTTTGTTTTTTTATTCCTCGGTTGAGTCTCTAGTAGCCTTTTCAGACTTGTATTTCTGTATTTCTGACCTATTTTTCTATCTCTCTCCCTCTTTCCCCTCTTTTCTCCTGCTTCCTCTTTCCTCCTTGTCCTCTTCCTGTCTTCATGTGTGATCTTCTTGGGCACCTGTGGACCATGACATTGTCATACACACGAATTCCTTTCTCTGTTTGTGCCTCTGTTATTATTTTTGTTTTCTTGTCACACCTTATTGCTGTGCCTCTCACTCAAAAAAATGTATGTGTGTGTGTATTGTTGATCGATAACCTCAGCTACCCTCGGTTGCCAGTGTGTGACGTCCAGTCTGGCAGCTCTCCTGCTGTCCATGCTCACTGTGCACTGGCTCTCATAAACTGATTTTGTTCAAGGAGAAAGAGGATAGTCTGAGCCGGGGAAATCTTTGGGCCCGGACCCCTTTGCTTTCTATGCCTTTTTGACCCTTGTGCAGCCACACACAAGATTAAAAAAAAACGATGAAGACAGGGACGCTGGAGGTGACTCAGAGTTGAGGGTGCTGAGAGAAAGTCTATATAATGCATTCATTGGTTTTTACTGTTAATTTGAATGGCCCGCAACATTTTATACCAGTTTTAGGGGATTTTACACGACAACAGGCGGCCACTAAAATCTGTGGTCCCCTCAGCTCACACTAACGTTATATGCGCCACATTCTACATTTGTGCATCAGGCCGAACAGAAAATACAGAGAATTTTCTGAAATCAAATATTATAGAATATGGCGTACCATGATTTGTTCCTATAGGGGACACCCAGAAGCAATTGGTGCAACATCTGGAAGTCAAGCTCCCAGAGACAATAACTTCTTACGTTTTTAGCCTTAACGGGTCAAACACTGCTTGATTAGCACGTCCACACGGCACAGATGAAAACATTTAATTGAATTTTTTAGGCCTACTTCTATGCTACCGTCAAAATAGTTGTGTAGAAAATAAATCTCTTATTGATTTGTGTCGTTAAAGGTTTTGCCTTGTAGTTACAGCCCCTGGCCTGTAGGGGCTGCTGCAGCCCCCTCAGCACCCCTCCTTCCAGCGTCCTTGGACGAAGAGTCGCGATATTGGTTTCATGATGTTATTACAGGGTGCTCAGTACTTGCATTATTCTCAACTTCTGTGGGTTTAGACTCTGTTAATATTCGTTTTCATATAATTTGTTTTTTTTCATGTCTACACAATGAATAGATCCAGAGAGGGACACGTTTTCGAGGGTTTTGTCATCGTTACACGACGGACATGGGTGCTTCCTCTGAGAGACAGTGTGAACAGAGTGTTGCTGCTTTGTTGTTAGAAACAGTTAGCACATTCATAATGCCTTAATGTGATCTCAAGAGGGGAGATAAAATCAAAAATAATTACCCGACACCGTTTAATCACGTGTCCACGGTGTCCTCACCAGTAACGGCAATCGCAAAGAGACTTTTATTTTGGAAATTTATTGCCTAACAAACAGACACGCCATTCTGATCTCATGTCACGGACGACACACAAGCATGACAAGTGCATGAGAGCCGACACGAGGCACGATCCGGTGTTCATGAATGTGCTTATGCAGCTGCTTCCAACTTCCCCCCAGTCGAGCATTATGAATGTGGTAACTCAAGCGTTGAGTGCAAATGCCGTGCCTAATTTCTGTTTTATTATGTTTTTTTTGTTTTTGTTTTTTGGGGGGGGGGTACAAGCTTGAGAAATCCTGCTGGACAAAGATGCGGAGGGAAAACACTTGCAGAGAGATGTAGTATTGATTATGGTCAGAGTGCTCGTTTTTTTCAGGAGACTTTATTACTTGTCAATATTACATATTATGCTCACGTTCAAATACATTGTTATGTAACCGCCTTGTCAGAAGAGAGAGGTTCCCGAAGGTTGTGCAGAGAAACTACTCATGTTTTTGTGACCGTGTACATACTCTTTTCACACTGAGAAACGCAAGAAATCAGCTGTTATTTTGACGGTTCATCGTTCTCTTTTTATCCGGAAGCAGAGAAATGTCAAAAAAAGAAAAAACAACGCTGACGTGCAACAGCTGTTAAAAACACTAAAAAAACAATTCATTTTCAATTATGTGACATTTATTTTAACTCTCTGAGACATTTTTGTAAGTACATATCAGTGTATTTCCATGTAACCATTGTAGGGTTGAAATAAAATGTCTTTCTTTTTTTCATGAACGTAATGGCTTCCTGAAGCTTTAGCTCATTCGCTGCACGGACTCTTGAAGGCCAAGCAACGTTTAGCCTCTGTCTGTGTTCTGCATTCAGTGTTGCATTACAACCACCGCACACGTGACTGTCAAACCCAGATGGCGATTAGAAGGTTAGAATCCTGGCGACAGCCGAACTGAAGAAGAAGATGCAGGTTGCATTCTGAGGGGAAAACCCAGCAAATGGTAAAACAGAGTCTATCGGGAAGAGGCTTCGCAATTCTACAGCACGTGAACACTTTCTTTTAAAAGTGAAATCTAAATAATTTTTTTAAGAAAGTGGTTATTTTCTAAAACAAAGGAACGCTGGAACTCATTGAGGATCAGAGGTGCTGAGAATTAAAATTCAACATTTGCTGATTTTATATGTCATGACTACAAAAGTCATTGTTTGTTGTCGACCTTCCGAAAAAACTGACCCATATTCGTCTTGTGGTCACCCCCTATTGGCAGGATGCAGTATGACATTATTTCTTAGTGCCCTCTCAAGTCGTTAGGGTTACGAGGCTACAGCCTCACGTCACCTTCATTCAGACATGATCGCTTCGATGCGAGAGAATCAATAAAGCATTGATACATTTCCAGTAATCAGACAGATGGTGATTTCTCTCTTTTTATTGGTAATGAAAACATCATGTGATCGATACTGTAGATTTATTTAAAGGCCAAGCACCGAACATCATGTGGTTTTAAACCACTTAATACGACTTTATTTAGAATCGCAGCTACGAGTTTCTCCAAATGGCTCGGTGCAGATGTTAACATCCGAGGGCAGCTCTTGAATTTCACGTGTTGAAATACAACGTGGGTCTGTTGTACAAAAAGAAGAAGAGGTTGTACTTGTTGTCAGTTATCGGCGATGTTGTCTACTTGAAGAGCAGAAACTCACAAGGTCCCATTTGAAGCGTGGATGCAAAGTGCACTTCACTTCCAAATAAGCAAATGTCAAAGGCCCTTCAGAGCAGGGGCCGAGGTGAAGGAAGCTCGAGAGGCTCTCCGCCCGTGGCACAGGATGTAGAAGCACTGTGCGACTCGCTCTCTCACTTCGACCTCACATACCTGAAGGTAGAATAACCTGTTTACCCAAACAGGAATGAAGAGACAGACAAAGATAAAGTACCCGTAGATATATATATATATATATATATTTTTCCTTGTGATAGTTTCTTCTGTGCAGTTTTCATCTCTCAGCCGTGACCTTCTAACCTTCCTTATTTCCCGGGGCCTGGATCAAAAGCCAGACTCGTATTCCTTCGCTTTATTACCCCTGGCATCGCCGCTCTATCTCCACTAGGCTCTGTCACACAGATAATAAGAGTTTACAACCCCCCCGAGGTGCTCTTTGTCACCCGTCGGTCCCTCCTGGTGTTCATCAGTGCTCAGTGAGTAACGCCGCCGCTGATCAGAGCTAAGTGCTTTTCATTTCTACTAATCAGGAGCTTCGTATAAATGTTTGCATCAGACCTGCACTGCATATAAACAGAATATTCCCTCTTCCCCCCCCGAGGCGAATGGTGCAGTCCCCCCCCCCTCTGCATGCAGAGCACCAGAGGGGCTGCAACGTTTTTTAGTCTGTCAGCTGGATGCGATAAATGAGATGCACAGCGGCGTCTAAAAGCCTTTTGGGGGCTATTTTACACTTGGATAGAAGTTACGATCGAATCAGCAGAAATTTGGGAAATTAAGAGACAAGTTCTTTTGCATCTATAATCTACAAATGTTCCTCCTCCCTCTCTTGTGTCCTTTGTCTCTGTCATTTTACACAACTTCACCAATTATTGTAGAAAACTTAATGTTGTGCTTGTTTTTCAAATGATCACATTTCAGATTCTGACTGAATCAAAAGGCATAAAACAATCAGGAAAAGGCTCAATTTATCATCTCTGCCTCACTATCGTCTCACTGCATATTAAACTCAGTATATCAATATATATTAAAAACTATAAGTAAAACATTTTCCTAATGCCTCCACTTTTCACCCCTCACGCTCTATGAAAATGACTTGGCGGTATATATTTTTCAGGCCAGTGTACACATCAGTTTTTAATGCCTGTTGCCTCTCTAGTAACTGAAATATTCATTTAAGGGTCTGCAGCACTACACACACACACACTACACACACTCACACACACGCTTCCTCCTGCATGAAGACTCTACAGAGATCTTAATCAGTCAGAGACTGAGTCAGTTGTCAGCATCGCTCCTGCTTCCTCGTGCCAAAAAACCAAGCTGAAGGCTGTGGACATTATTGGTGGAGCAGCGCCACACTGTGGCCGAGTGCAGACGCACACATGGGGGATTACTGAAGAAACTTGAATGCAATGCCCAAAGAAAAAGGAACAGCTTAGAAATAGTGGAAATGGAAAAAGTATATAGAGTTAGAAATAGTGAGATTTGCAGATGTTAACCATCTAAAATGAGTTAATCAGATAGGATAGGATTAAGACAGGTTTTTAGGTGAGGGTGAAAAGGATTAAGAATTCAATGCACATATTGATGCACAATTCTACTTAGCATGAAGTACTTTTACCTTCAACAGACAGTGATGATATGACTGTTTGTATAGTTAGAGCAGTGTAAAATGCGGAACCATCATCATTGTACCGGCTCAGATTTAGTGACAGTTGCTTTAATGTGACGATCGTGTCTCCGACAGGTCAGAGTCTCTTCATGTGTTACAGAGACACAGAGGATGTGATACAAAGCAGCAGTGAGATGATGCTGCAGGTGCTAGAGTCAGAGTTTCTCCTTTTACATGTGGCCTGTTCTACTCGTCAAGTCAAATCAGTGTCGAGGATACTTCCTCTGTAGATGGGTGAACGCCACGTTTGCTCCTGACCTATTAAACATATTTAAAATCCCGATTTACGTAATGAGAATGAAAATAAATGAGAAATATGAGTCCAGTAAAAAAAAAAATAGAGCCATCAACGGATCAGGCGGATTTTGAGAGGTTAACTGAAGGTCTGCATGCGTTTAGTTTATCTTACACATCTTGAGAGCATCCCTCAGGGTTCTAATGAAATGTAAATTAACTGCCAATATGAAGGTCTTTCATCAACGTGCCGCCGCGTTGAATGTGGCAGATCGTTCTGTGCAGCCTGGACAGTAACCACTTATTGATTTTCTTGGGATTGTGTGGTTTCCCAGTGAAATTGAGGCTTATCACATGCGCCCTGTTATCAGCGCTCCAGTGGGTGTGGAGAGGGGTGTGGGGGGGGGGGGGGGGGGGGGGGGGGGTGCTCAGCACTGTACCTGACAGGCCTGTAAAGAGAAATGTTTGTGTAGTCCATCCTGACACATAGATTTGTGCGTTCTCTCTCAGTGAGCACTCGGTGACAACACCCTCGACACCAACCACCCCCCCCCCCCCAGCCCCCAGTCCCCCGGAGCCCTGAAAACACACCACATGATTTATTGTGCCTGTTAAAATGCAAATGAAGCAACGGGCAGAGGGAAAAAACAAGAGTTGACTGCTTCACTTTCGTCACCCGAGTATAAATACACCCGGCTGGCCCCACTCCTCCTGCTGCTCTGATTACAGCCATCAGGGAAAATGAAGGACTGCGTTGCAACAGAAAGGGCGAAAAAAAAAAACGTTGAATTGAAATTAAACGTCTAGACAGGGCTGCATGTTCACTTAAAAATGAATCTGTCATTCAAGAGAGGCAAACACAAACAAAAATAATCGTTATCGTTCATTGTGAAATCCTGCAACCACAAGGTTTTTAAAATAATGTGCTGCAAGGCCACGCTCACTGTGCTCACCTCAGAGCCCCACAGGATTGTGGGTCGGTGTCAGTCACAAGTTTAATGGTGCGTTCAGGCGCTTCTTGTCAACTTGTAAAGTCGGGGAGTTTTATGTCGGTGGTAAATATGTCACATAAACTGGACCAATGAAACATTGATGGTGGGATGTAAATAACCTGAGGTTGGGGCCGAGATATGAACATGCTAGTGCTCATTTATATATAACACATGTGTACCCTGACATTTGAGTTTGGTCCATGTCCCAGTTGCCATGCAGACACCAGGGGGGGACACCTTTTCATGTCGTCCATCTTCATTTACAGACTATGGGTATATAACGTATATAAGATCAACCACGATTTGATGTAATGGGGTTTCTCATGTGCAAGTAGCAACAACAAAGAACAAAGTATGTAAAGAACATTAATGAATCGTGTTGCAAACATATTACTGCTGAATGCACAACCATTGAGCTCTGTGAGTCATTGTGTACTTTCCTGTTTGAAGTATTTTCGGTAAGTAGCTTGTGTTCTGACCCCATTTGATGTCAAATCAGACGTCAACATGTTTCTCATCGCCTGTAATGAACCATTCATAGAAATTCAGACCCTGACCCAGGTCACCAAAACATCCTATAGATCTGGTTATACAGCTCACACGCCAAGACGGAAGTCTGGCGACCAATTATCAGTCTGGATTTAAAAAATAATCTCATCAAATGCCAGAACGAGCGATGAGCGCTAAAGACGCCGTTCTTGAAATGCAAAACCGCAAAGCCTGAAACCGCCATGGACCCCCAAATCCTGTTTATTCCATCCTGACAATAAACTGCAATGTGCATTTGTTTATGTAGAATAATGCGTGTGTGAGGAAAATAACCTGCATTTGCACTTTGCCCTCAAAGTGGAAATTAAAAAAAAGAAGACAAACAGCTGCTGAGATAACCCAGTTTAATGTTTTCTGGGAGCAGCTCAGAGAGAAATTGATTTGGAACTATCTGAAGTTGAAAAGCTGGATAATGAGCCACATGACATCTGTTTGTTTTTTTCTGTGCTACGTTTCTTGGTGGGTAATTGTTCTGTTTGTTCCAGTCGTCTGCCTCTGAGCATCATGGGTAAGAAAGGGGATGTTCGCAAGACTTTTGCAAAGAGTGTTAAATCTGACATTTAATATTCAAGAAATACATCAATCATAAATAAAATAACTTTTGGGACTTTTTAATATTTAATATTTTAAATGACTTGATGAACCATCTAAGCAGTTTCACCACCACCAGTGTCTATGAATATATTGTTTGTCACATACTTTGCAGATGATGTAACCCCCCCCCCCCCCCCCCCCGTCTCCCACAAATTACTTTTATAAACTACTAATTTGCAACAACACCCCAACCACAAAGGCCATAAACTGGTTTATAACCATAATTTCTAGGAGACAATGACTTTGACAAATTACTGTGGGGATTCTCAGGCTTTTTTCTCCAGCGAGAAATTCCCCGAAAACAACCACTGAAGACATATTTGTCATATCAGACATGTTAATGGTCAGAGGGCTACGCATTAGCATTCAAGTTTTTAGGACGAAAAATGTAATTAAATGTGTTTGTATGTAGTAAAAGTGCTAATATCACCCTCCTCTTATTCAATAAACTTACATAGAACCGTAGACGTCAGATGAAATCCTGCACTTGTGTGTGAAATTGAACGTCTCAAGCGTGTCGGCCACGTCCACTTTCAACAGTAAACGTAAAGTTGTGATAATGAAAGTGGAAAATGAAGGTTTTATTGTGTTTAGATTATGAGTTCCCATGTGGCTCTGACATGCTCTAAATTCCCTGAGAAAAGAGCGACACACTTGAGGTCCTGACAACCTGAAGCAGTTTGTTAAAAGCTTGACTGCATTCCTCATCATCTCTCTCCCTCTCTCCTCCTAACTTTCTCTCTATCCCCCTTTCCTTCATGTTAAACCCTCTTTCCAACTCCTCTCCCCCCTTTTCTTTTTCTCGCCTGGTTTGCTTGTGTCTCCCCCTCTCCCCTGTCCGTGTCCTCCAGACGCCACGGACAGCGTCTCGGGCCTCGGCACCGGAGCCATCGTGGGCATCCTCATCGTCGTCTTTTTCCTGCTGCTGGTGGGCGTGGACGTCACCTGCTACTTCCTCAACAAGTGCGGACTCCTCATGTGCATCGCTGTGAACTTCTGCGGGAAGGCCGGCCCCGGAGCCAAGAGCAAGGACATCGAGGAGGGCAAGGCCGCATTCACGTAAGTCCGTCCCACAACTGTGTACGACACATTGTGAGTGTTTAAAGCTGCAGTGATTAATATATTTTATATTATCAATAGATCATGTTGCTCCGTGCACAGTGACAACATTGACCAACCCAGAGAGAATCATCACAAGCTGAATTAAAATGATGCACAGAACAAATATTCACTCTCAGGAGATGGTGGAGAGCAAAGTTGAGCAAATACAGATGAACAGAAACTTCAAATTAATGCCGGTGTCCCTCTGTGTAAACAGATAATACGAATATAATAAGTGGACAAATAAAATACATAAAAAGCTTTAAATAAGCCATTTGAAAGAGCGGCTTCTGATGACAACGTTTTTATTTGTTAGATTTGTTCCGGTTAGCTTGAAGTAACAGAAAACTACCTTCATCAGTCCAGAATTTACATTAAATAAACTAATACCACACAGGGAGAGGTTTGTTAGAACTGTTCTCGCCCAACAACAGATTGCACCGAGCATCCAGAGGCCCTGTCTAGATTCTCCTGATTCTTGGATATAGTTGAAAAACTGTGAGATAATAACATCCTGCATGTGAGTCTGCACTAAGAGTTAGAAGTTAATACATCGTGTGCCTTTTACTTTGAAGTCTCTGTTTTTTGACTGAGGGTTTGGGACAAACAAGCCTATTTCCCCAGATGTTGAACTACAATGGAAGCAGATAAAGATGATTTATTTTTCACCGGGAACACAACGATTGACCGTGTTTTGTGTTGTGGGGGAAAAAAGTTTCCCCTTCACAATTTCTTCTAGATAATTTTGATGATACTGACGGTGATGCAGAAATATTAACGTGGAGCTACAGTTCAGCTGCAGCAGCTTTTATCGCCCTCACTGCTCCCTCCTGCTTTTAGATGAAACTAGTTTAAGGCGCAAATCTTTTTCCATGATAACAAAAATAATTCAGGGTAAGATAAAACTTCCTGTCCTTTTATGTTTCTACTCTCAGAACCAGAGCATCATGTGTAGGGTTGTTGTGTTTGTTGGATGTTTGTGGCTGATGATTCATATACGACCAGATTGTGGTTATTTCAAACGCTGCATTTGCAGAAGCAATATTACATTTTTAAAGTGCATGTTGAATATGAACAGTAAAATATGCAGCGCTGTATTTAACATTACCACTGTAAGTGTCTATTTGTGCTGAAATGATGTTTTAGCATGTTGGCTGTTTGATCAGAATTTCAGTTCAATACATGGAGCCGTCTGTCATCACGCGCTTCAGAACGCAGCACAACAAAATAAATATTTAAACCAAACCGCTCGGATGAAACAGATTTATTGAGAGCGAGCCGTGACGTGCACCGAGTTGATATCTCGCCTCAGATCTCGACATGTCACCCACTGCTCGCGATTACTTGAAAGCGGCGTGACGATAACAGAAGAGCCCTGGGGGGGGGGGGGGGGGGCTACAATCAGAGCCTGCAGGTGGATGCAGGTGGAGGATGTTCACACGCTGGAATGAAAGAATGAGAGAGCGTTTGACGGCTCAAAGGAGTGAATCAGTGTGTTTACATGTTTCTACTCGGCAACAAATCAAATCAGTTTTGCGTTGCTACTGATCAACAGTGATTCTTTAAATAGATTTGTTTATATCACATCTGTGGGCGGAGGGGGTGGGGGGGGGCACAGAGGTGTCACTGTGTTAGTGTGCGATAACACGAGCTTCCTGTTGGACCGAACACGAGGCTACGCTCCTCTGTGATCTGACACTGTTTGACAGGAATAGGAACAGTTAGCGTGTGAACTCGCTAATTGTCAGTTTCCATTTCAACCGACAGGAAAGATGAGTCCAAGGAGCCGATCGTCGAGGTGAGAACGGAGGAAGAGAACCGCCCGAACCAAGAGGGGGGCGCTCCCACAGAGCCCAACGAGACCACGCCTCTGACAGAACCTGAGTGAGTCCGACAGGAACCAGCACCACACCCACATTCTACAGGGTCCACACAGACTTAGATCTCTGCTGCAAGAACCAAAATCATTGGATTAGTGAACATGTACAAATGTAAACCTTGGTGTAGTAGAAAGAAGTAAAGTCAGATGCTCAGTATGCACAGGATAGTACTGATTCTATTTTACTTGCAAATCACATCTCTGTGCATGATGTGGAATATATTAAACCATAAAACTGCTTATACTGTAATACAAGACGTATTAATACCTGTTAATATTCAATGGCCTCAGGTCTTCATATCTTTAAATACGCACATCTCCACCACGGTCCACTTCAATTCAAACAAGCTGCACCAAATTACACACACTCATAGATAATACTTCTCTATATTTGCCTGATTCTTTTCATCAAGATCCATGAATTATTCCAAAAGAAAGTGGAAGATTATTCCTTGTTCCTTTCCAAAATGTAATGGGGTCATTTTTGGCCGATGATCCATCCTCCCACAAAGTTTCGAGGAAATCTGTTCTGTAGTTTTCACATATTCACAAACAAACGAACACTGTTCAGATATATACAATTTAAGGCTGAGACTCTAACTCACTTAAAAAACAACAAATATTATAATTGCAGTCAATCAACTTCTTTACATGATGATGATTCCTTGGGTTTCACGGAACTTATTTTACGTTTAAAGTTCAGCAAAGTCAAATCCCGTCTGAATTCAACCCATTCAGATGGAGTCGGACCAACAATCACCACCTTCTCCCGGCTCCTTTTGAATTTTTAGCCTCCTACTCCTGAAAGTGCTGCTTTCTTTGTGTACTTTACTGTTGTGTTATTTTGTTCACCCCCCCCCCCCCCACAAGTATTCTGTTGCTAACCTTCTGATTGTGTAGATTTTTCTTTCTCCCTGCAGCACTGTAGCACTCACTCTGCCTTGTTTATGACGTGCACTCTCCCTCTACCCCCTTTTATTTCTCTCGCTGTCCTTTTTTCTTTCTTCTCTGGTGGCTCTCTGCTTCCTCTCCCCCCCCCCCCACCACCACCACACAGGCCCGCCGCTGCTGCCGACACCACCCCCCCGGTGGCAAACTTGCTCCCCGCCACTAACTCAGTTACCGAGAGCTTTAGCACGGCACGCAGCAGTCCTGCTAGCGAGAGCACCACGATAACCACCAGCGCCTCCAGCCCGACCAAAGCCGCCCCTCCGAAAAACAGCCCCGTTGCCCAGTCCGCTTCTCTTAAAGCTAACACCCAGCCTGATGTCGGGCCCCTGGTCGACCTGAGCGACACCCCTAAAGTCCCCCCTTCCTCCAACCCAACACCCGCCGCCTCAGAGGCAGTCAGCTCGCCCTCCGCTAACGCCGATGGCCCACAGAGCCAGAGCGAGCCAGTCAAAGCCCCCGACAGCAGTAAGGACTTACAAGTAGACGGCAAGGACTCCCCCAATGCCCCGTGCACAGACTCGACCACAACAGCTCAACATGAGTATGAACACTTTCATTTTCACATCCCTCCACCTGTCACCCTCGATTCCAGTGGCATCCCAATGAACCGTGTCTGAAGGGAAATTCACCCTGGAATGTAAATGCAGTGGTTTTGGTGTCAGGAACATTAATATTAATTCAGTAACAGGCAGGTGAAAATTTAGCAAGAGAAATGTGTGTTGTTGTTTTTTTTAATTCGGAAAAAAGGACAAAATGTGGAGATTGACTTTGCATTTCCATCGAGACCTGAACGTTACCTGAACACAAAAAATCACAAACTGAAAACACACATCGTCCACCTTCATCTTCGCATACGACGTGAAGAAGGTAAAAAAAAGAAAACGTGTCGGTCCCTCAGACCTTTTCATCAGTGCTGCTGCACAGCTGCCGTTAGATTTCCACACTGTTGTCTGATCCCTCAGTAAATATATGTTTGTGTGTGGGCTCGGCACAACTGCTCAATAGATAAATATTGTGGGAGAAGATCCAGTGTGTCTGCCGAGCGCAGCATCATTATACCTGAATGAATGCAGCCGCAAATCTAGTTGCAGTTTGAAAAGGAAGCTTTGATTGTTGACAAGCCCCAGATTCTCCAGTGATAGTTTATTTTTTTTTACAAACACCCACCTTTTTATTGACACAAGGCAAAAGTTCTGGAAAACACAGGAAAATATAATATATATAATATATAACTTCTGAGTCAAAACAGTTCAGGGTGAATTTTTCCACATGTTCCACTGGGACGCCACCAGTGCATGTTTGTCTTCAACCACCACCTCCTCCGTCCTCTGCTTGTTCATTTCCTGTCACATCAGCTTCTTCGTTTTTCCACTCATATCTGTCTCTGTGATCAACCACTTCCCGCATCATGGTGGGAACGGTTGAATGATGTATTTTATTTAATCCGCACCTTATCCCCGTTGCAGGTGTAGTCACGTGAGGACCTCTTGTAGACTATCGTAGCATGTTGGAAACATTTTAAAGGATCGTTATGCTTAAGGCTGTCAAACACGAAAAGACGTTAAATAAAAGGCAAGAAAGGAGAAGTTTATAAAAGCCTCCTGTCCTGCTGCGCATCAAAAAAACAGGAGATTCTTGTTTGCTCCGTGAAAGAATAGAAAAAAAACTCAGAATAATGAACTTAAACGTAATTTAAACACGTTCTTTTAATTTTGATGAAGTGATAGCAGATGGTGACACAATCCCAGCATCCCTCTCACACACCTCTGGTTTCTGTTTTAATTCCTGTTTTATTTCACCGGAACTACAAAGGGTTATTATTTTGGGATTTTGCCCTGAGGAGCTTGCAGATGTTGCTGATTCCCAACAGCCTGTGAGGATAACGAGAGAGCTGAGACACAAGATGAATTACAGAGGCTCGCTGACAATTACTCCTCTCCTGCTCCCTCGTTCTCTCCCCCTCTCTCTCTCTCTCTCTCTCTCCTTCGTCTCGAGCCTCCCTCCCTCG